>JAVJIF010017742.1:0-55105 GCA_038442645.1 Agave tequilana | reverse complement strand
ATGGTATACCATGGTTTTGTAAAGAATTCCATCAAGTCCTACTGTAACCAAGTCTAATATTCGTAACTCTAGAGCCAGAAACATGACAGCCCCCAAAGAGATCAATTTGGAAACATGGAAGGAGTCATTTACAAGGAATATAGTTTCTTTGCCATTAATTAGGATCAAGTCCTTGGGTTCAGCTACTTGAATCCTATTTTGCGTTCAGTTCCATTAAGGCTTCTCTCCTTTATTAAATCTATGGAACAGGTACAACACAAGAGTCACCTAGGAATCCTTCCCAAAGAACATGCAATGATGTTCATGGGTTCCGGTGCATTAGTGCTAGCATGAGGTCAAGCATTTTTATTTTGTTGGGTTGCTCATGTTTCAGTGAAGGTTTTAACTAGGAATTACGACTAAAACCAAGCAAGCACAACTCTTCAATAATTAATTAACAAGAATTCATTTTAACGGATTTCAAAAATTCACATAAACAAACAAGTGGTAAGGTCAAGTTTTCTTACTTGTAAGGTACCAAGGCTGAAGAGAGTAATGCCAATGTTCCTGTGAGTGGTGTATACTATTCCCTTTGACTTGCTCCCCAGGTTAAGACCAGTTGCCCACCCAGCAACTCCCAGACCATAACCGATAATCTGGCAGGAAACATGAAGGTAGAACCAAGCTGGGTCTGCTGATTTGAACGTCTTTAGATAACGAGCAATGATAGCTCCAATTGGAAGCAAAATCCCCCAGCTCACAGCATTCAACACTCCATGTATCTATAACAAAAAAGAAAACACCAATCATAAGGTCAAAGACTCGTTTCTCAAAAAAATAAGTACGAAGACCCAAAGACATGAGCAGGAAAATATAAGATGTTAACTAGTTGAGATAGATAGGATATAATGAAATCATTTTGTCATTGTCAATTTCATTTAGCTGTCAACAAATTCAGTATCCAGAACCAATAGAACACAATTTGCATCAACAAAGACCTCAAACAGACATTAGTTACATCATAATAATATTGAAATTGCAGATATCTAATCAAATTTAATTATGTGTGAACCACACATTTTTATTATTAGTATATGGCAGCATGACAGGAAAAGGTTATGTGCCCATCATCTCAAATTATTATCAAATATCAACTAATAATATATTCTTGCTATTCCTCATAAAGTCATAACTCATAATAACTCATGACTTGCACAAGAAAAAGAAGCTGATAGGCATCTCTCCGACACATTTCAAAGAGGATCACAATCAGTGAACCATTTTCCAAGCGGCCCTAATGAGGGTGACGGTTTGGAAAGCTATGGCTCCAAGAGATGAACAGTCAGTAACCATGCTTAAAATAGTGATTAATAATAATGTAATTGAGGATTATTAGTGATTGCGTGAAGATATTAGCAAAAGGTTTCTATCAAGAATGATCACAGGTAACAGATAGATCAACATGATACAAGAGGGAACGGGGAAAAGAAGCCTGTAAACTACAAGCCCAACTTTCATTTTATAGAAATATTGAAACAAGACAGATCAAATTAGAGACGTTCCAACTATGCAAAACTAGCCAAAAAAGGGGATAGAACTGAACACAAACAATATAAGAAAACAAAAGAATAACTATCATGTACAGCTAACTAGTGCGTAAGGTTACCTGACAACTCCAGGCCCAGTATAACCACAAAAATATTTGTAAATAATAATTATATGCAACATCGATTTGACAAAAAGAAATGGCATCCGGTAGAAATAAATCCCTGACTCCAATTGAAAAACTTCTACATCAATTACATTTTCAACTTTGAGGTCACAAATACTATTATATTCATAAAAAGTCATCAAACAATTTGCCACAAAACAGAGACTAAATGCAAAACAATAATTCTGTAACCTCCTAGAGAGAGCTTCCCTCAAACTTTGGGCATCTACAATGTGCACGTACCACACATTATATTTTATACTGTTTTTTATGCAGAAAAAGATCCAAAATCACCACTAACAGCAATTTTAGCATGTTAAAATCATAATTAAGCAAATAAAATATCAAAGAAGAGGAACAAAAAAAATTAACTAGAATCTGTTCTTTACTTAAATCATAATACAGCTATTTCAGCAAATTAAACACCATGCACATTTTCTATTTCCTATAATTGGAGCTACAGAACCAAATAGAACTCCCTAACAAGAAATAGTCAACTTCCTCCTTACAAAACCACTTGCAACATCAATTACTCACATATATAATTGAAAATCTCAAACATTAGCTGAAACCGCATTGTAAAATTCAGAATTTAACTGACTTATATTCAATCTCTGCATGTAAGTATGTACACTTCAAATGCACAGTATAAAACAAACATCACAAATATTAATCAGAATTCACTTGATGATATAAAGAATCAAGGAAAGCATGCTCAATTTCCTCATATTCTACTAAAATTTCCATCGTTTAGCAGAGAATAGTACAGAAAATAACAACTTTATAATCTACATCTAAGAAATACCAAAAAAATAGTGGCCAAAAGACAAAACAAGCCAGCAAAAGGGAAAAAAATATATATGTATCTCATGAATTTCCCTCTCAACTTGGAATATGTCCTTTTCCTAGCCTTAAAATTAATCATGAACTCCTAAAAATAAAAAATTGAAATCTATATTATAAAACATTTTTCAAATTTTCAAAAAGAAAAACCATCAATATAAATAAATAATAAATAAATCATAAGTACGAAAAAAAACCAGTCCAAACAAACAAAAGAAAAGAAAAGAAACAGAGTCTAAATTTATCTGTCAAATGCCAGTCAAACGCCAAAGAGAAAAAAAGCAATAAACAACTAAATCAATTGTCAAAAAAAAAAAAAAAAAAAAACATAAACATAAACCCACCAACATCTAACAAAAAACCCAAAATTTTCTCAACACCCACTTGCAAAATCCCAAAAAAATAGCTAAAATCAGTTAAAAAATCAAAAAAGAATCACTCACATTCTTCTTCTTCAATGTAGAATCACCCCCAGCCCCAGCAGTGCTCTGCCCCTTGATCAAATCCAAGCTCCCCTTGGCCGCCAAGTTCTCCGGGGCGAACGCGTGCTTAGCTGGCACCCCACCGACAACAGTGGATCCCACCTGCCACACCTCGTTCACTGCCGTCACCCCCTTCCCGAGCCTCACCTTACCAAAGATCCGCATCACGCCGCCGGAGTACTCCGCCTCCAGATCCGAGACCCGATAAGCGATCGGGCCCTCCTGAATCGGCCCGTACCCAGTAATATTGTAGGTCTTGACCCCCATCCCGCCACCGGGCTGCCGGAAGGCGACGAGGGTCTGGGCCCCGGCCATGCCGGTGCCCGTGGGGTTGAGGGCCCAGGCGACCCAGCCGTCCGTGCCCGCCGGCGGGGCGACGAAGGCGAGGTCGAGGGTGGAGGTCTTGGGGTCGAAGGTGTAGTGGAGGGAAGCGGAGAGGTGGGGGAGTTCGTTGCAGGTGGAGTAGAGGCGGTTGGGGGAGGAGGAGAAGGACTGAGAGGAGCATTGGGAGAGAGAGAAGGGCAGGACAAGAAAGAAAATGAAGAAGAAGAAGCAGAGAGCTTGAGACGACGACGCCATGGAATTTTTTACCCCAGAGAGAGCCGCAGAGAGCGAGTTGAAGTTTGGCGAGCACGCTTGCAGGTTGCCTATTTATGGAGAGTGAGAGTGGGGTGGATGTAAACGGGTTCGGATACGCTTCGAGTTTGGATTTCAGATGTTGGGCATTTTCAAAAAACTCTCAGTTAATAAATAATTTTAAAAATCAACCTTCTTCAAACTTATTCTAAAAATCAACTTCAATGTCACGTTGACGGTTTGCCTACTTTGCCCGTCAGTGTGACACCCACACACGTCGAGATCATTTTTTGATTTATTCGAGATTGTCATCACATACCTAACTGTAAGAAGGACCTCAACATGCTCACCTCACCACTTCACCATACCACCATCATCGTCTCACAATCACCACCGTCATCACCATCACCGACAACAACAAAATCAACAAATCCAATCCCAAATTCACCCCCATCATCACCATCACCAGCGAGATCTGCAGGGGGGGGTGAATATCTGGTGAGATATAGGCGTGTTGAGATCTCGTGCACGAGATCTCCTTCTGACTCTCTGCGACGGTAACGACGAGCTCCAACAATAGCGAGGGAACATGAGATTGTGAGAGAGAGATTGAGGGTGGCGAACTTAATTGGGTCAAACAGGTCCGATTGGATCAAACCGTATATGACCGGGTCGGTTCATGTCTTGATTTTTAATCGATTATGTAATTAGATCGGGTCCACAGAACCAAATTATGGGCCCACCCAAACCTCAAGATTCTTTGTTTTTTTTGGAAGAACAACCACGTTTTTAGTGCAGATTCATTTTCACCAAGTGACTATGTAAAAATTCAAGCTTATAAAAGGCCCGGGATAGGGTTGGGTTCAGTCGCAAGTTTTGGCGTGTTCACATCTGGCAGCTTTTGAAGAAATGTGAGCTCGATCCACCCAGCAATTAATCGAAATCCAAAATAATATTTGATGATCCCTGAATTAATAGTCAAAAGGAGAGGAATTGGTTAGGTTTACGGACAAGGGTGGGTGCCGCTTATTGAGGAAAAGGACCCGTTGTTTCGAAGAAAAAGATTTTTTTTTTTAAATTGTTATTTTTTAAATTTGTAAGTCAAATAATAGATATAATAATATTATTACTTTTTTATATTGTAACGGCGAAGTGAGAATGCATGCCTAAACATACTGATTATGTCATATTAGATTTATTATTTTTGGCATCTGTCATACACTCAACAAAAGTTAAATTGGTGTTAAATAAAATTTATTAAAGATTTTTTTTTATGTACCCTTTTTTTATAGTCTTTTTGCTTTAATTCTAGAAAAGTCTGATTTTTAGTGTACATGAAGTGGACTTTTCATTTTTATTTGGGATATGTATCATATTTTTTTCTCTAATAAATATTGTTTATTTCATTTAAAAGTCATTTTTTGTCGTAGAAATATCTAATAAATATTATTTTTTAAATTTATTTCAAACTTTTTTTAAGAGAAAGTTTGAGTTTAACTGAAGAATGTAAATGTTTGGTTGGACTTTGCTTTGACGCAAAACAAACGACTTTTGCGTCTGTCACATGGCCAATTTTCTCAAGGCTGCTCTCTTTTCGAGCACATTATCTCAACTAGTATTGAAGAATATCATTCACAAAGCAGTCGGGCACTGTAGTAAATTTAATTAGATTAAAACATATAATAAATATAAATCCTTAAATTTAAGGAACTACTTGTCTTAAGCATGCAACTGAAAATAGAATAAAAAGAAAAATAAAAAGCTGGCATGGGGTGACGTAGTCGTGCAGACGCACTGCCCTAGAAGAAAGATGGCCGGTCCCTCGTCCGGACCTTGAAATTGACCTCCTCTCATAGCGGTAAAAAACTCCCCGGCAGTACACCAGCAACCAACTCAGAACGATGAGTAGGCCTCTGCTCAGACGGAGATTCGTTACCCGTAAGTGGAAAAGGAATGTCGAGAAAGCAACAAATCCGATTGCAAGAACACAGCTATTTTTCTTTCAGCAGAATAAAAGAAATTTGTGGGAGAAAGAGAGCAGACTGATTTCTGTTTCATGTAAAGATACGTGCAGAGATAAGGTATTTATAATCCTCTGCAGATCTTTCAGTTTGTAACAGCCCGGGAGAATCTGTGATCATGCGCGAGTGGTTGCAACGGACATATCCGATTCTCTTGAACGGGTCCAACTCTACCCGAAAAATCTCAACAAAATTTTAAAATAAAAATAAAAATAAATATAAAAACCAAAAAAAATTGGCAGGTCAAATAAGCCCCTGAATCGAACTGCATTCGTATCCGCAGGTCGTGGGCGCGCGCACCACCAGCACCCGACCCAGCCTAGTTCGGCTCGGCGTATGCGCGCGGCGTGTGGGGATGTGGCCCATGGCCCAACACTCATAACAATAGGTATGGAGAAGTTGACATATATTACTCAACCTTCCATCTCCTATTCAATGTGGACTAAACTCAAAGGCAAATAAGAGGGAAACTCAAGTTTTCCCTCTAACTCAAAACACATCCAACAGTCCCCCCAAAACTTGAGTTTCAGGGAAGATAAAACAAATCAACAATAAATAAGTGAAATCGGGCAACATCATACTGTAAATTCGGGATAGGTGGACTACGCCTGGAGCCTTCCTTAGTGAATTCATCGCCATCTGAGAGACATAGTGGGCTACGCCTGGAACAGCCTCTTTTACCAGATATTGATACATATACACACAGTAAGTCTCCATCTATTGAGCGAGCGGGTTGAGCGTTGAAGGCCATGCTCACAATAACTGACTCATAAGAGTTTCTAGGGTCAACCCTGCCCCCCCAACCACGGCCATCACGGTTCCTCTCACGTAGGTAAGTCCTCCAAGGGCACTACAGCTGGATAGTATACCTTCCATACTACATGCGTTGGACTTATTAAGAGTTAAACTCATCCTTACCTAGCTGTATTATAAGAGCAATGTCACCATAGAGAAGGGGTAGTAGCTACTCTGCTACATATATGATATAAGCATATCCGGGTCAATGCTCCATACGAGTATCACCAGTCCAGCTTGTTTCTACCACATTAAACCCCTTTCATGGAATCAACTTCCAATCAAGTAGGTTGGGTTCCCGCTGTCGGTGAACTCTACTATGGGCTTAACCCCATCTCCCTCGATGATTTTAAATCACACTCCTAGAAAGACCCTTAGTCAATGGGTCAGAATATTTTTCTCGGACTTTATAAAGTCCAGAGCACAACTTTGCCCAATAGGCGCTGAATAGACTTAAGTCTGATTTGGATATATCTGTTCATCTTCTTATTGGCATTATCTTGCTTTAGAATCTCAATGGTGGATCTTGAATCAGTATGAACTGAGATTGAAAGTATGGGTCTAGGCACGATAGAGAATTCATATAAAAGATCCTTTAACCATTCAGCTTCAGAGCAAGTTGTGTCCAGAGCAATAAGCTCGGACTCCATGGTGCTCATGGCAATCACTGTTTGTTTGCAGGATTTTCAGGACACAGCAGTACCACCGAACATGAATACATATCCGGTAGTAGACTTAAGACTATTAGAATCAGTGACCCAGTTGGCATCAATATAATCTTCTATAATATCAGGATATCCAGTGTAACTCCGACAATAGCCAATTGTGTCTTTAAGATATCTGAAAACTCTCTCTAATGTAGTCCAGTGTTCTCTACTAGGGTTACCAGTATATCTACTCAATCTACCTACTGCATAAGAGATGTCAGGCCTAATCCTGTTGGAAATGTAGAGAAGTGAACCTATTAATTGAGAGTATTTCAGTTGAGACACAGGCTCACCCATATTCTTCTTCAAAGCAATTAAAGAATCATAGGGTGTAGAAATAGATTTAGAGTTATAAAAATCAAATTTATGAAGCATTCTTTCAATGCTATGAGCTAGAATGAAAGAAATTCCATCAGAGGTTTTGGATATTTTCATTTCCAATATGATATCAGCAGGACCTAAATCCTTCATATCAAAATTTTGAGAAAGATAATCCTTTACTCTTTGGATTGCATCATGAAAAGTTTCAAGGATAAGAATATCATCTACATATAGACAAAGGATAATATACTCATTACAAAAGTTCTTAGAATATATGCACTTGTCATGTTTATGAACAGTGAATCTAAATTGTGCAATAACTTTGTTAAACTTTGATGCCATTATTTGGGCGCTTGTTTAAGTCTATACAATGACTTCACAAGTTTTCACACTTTGTTTCTTGTCCCTTGGCAATGAATCCTTCTGGTTGGTCCATATAAATTTCTTCTTCAAGATCGCCATTCAGGAAAATAGTCTTGACATCCATTTGGTGAATGAACATGTTATGAATTGATGCAAGGGCTAGAAGGATTCTGATAGAGGAGATCCTAGCAACAGGAGAATATGTGTCAAAGAAGTCAATACCCTTTTGTTAGGTGAAACCCTTGGCAACTAATCTGGCTTTGTATTTGTCGACAGTGCCATCAGGTCGGAGTTTCTTCTTAAAGATCCATTTACAACCACATGTTTGCATCCTGGAGGAAGGTCAGTGAGAATCTAAGTGTTATTCTCCATTATAAACTTGATCTCACTGTTAATGGCTTCTTTCCAGAAAGGAGATTCAGAAGAGTCCATTGCTTCCTTAAAAGAGTTAGGATCACCTTCCACAAGATAGGTGAAGAAGTCCTCATCGAGGGATGTAAGATTTCTTGTTCTTTTGCTCCTTCTAGGTTCAAAATCAATTACAGGAGCGGAACTAGAAGAAGGGATATCAGAGATAGGAGTGCAAGAAGGATCACTAGGGATTCTAGACTTGAAAGGAAAGATGTTTTCAAAGTAAACAACATCCTTAAATTCAATGATGGTGTTGTTAGATATTTCACTGACCTTAGAGTTAATCACTAGAAATCAGTTAACATTGCTATCTAGTGCATACCCGATGAATATAACATCAACAGTCTTGGGGCCGATTTTTCTTTTCTTCGGTTCTGGTATTGAAACCTTAGCTAGGCAACCCCAAACCTTGAAGAAGTGAATGTTAGGAGTTCTCCCTTTCTAACGTTCATATGGAGTAATGTCAGAGTCTCTTTGAGGAACTCTATTGAGTATAAAACAGGCAGAAATGAGAGCTTCAACCCAAAGATTTTCAGGTGCACCTGAGCTAAGTAACATGCAATTCATCATGTCCATCAGTGTTCTGTTTTTTCTTTCGGCTACACCGCTGGATTGAGGTATGTGGAAGCAGTTACCTCATAAATAATACCGTGTTCTTGGCAGAATTCTGTCATATTATTTGAGGTATACACCCCCACGATCAGATTTTAGAATTTTGATCTTCTTTTCGCGTTGGTTCTCAGCTTCGACTTTATACACCTTAAACCAATCGAGGACTTCATCCTTAAATTTGAGAAGATAGGTGTGACAGAATTTGGAGTAGTCATCAATAAATGTCACAAAGTATCTTCTACAGCCTTAGGTGAGAACTCTGTTCGAGTCACACACATCACTATGAATAAGTTTGAGGGGTTCAGATGTCCTTGTGATAGAAGGAAAAGATTTTCGGGTAGTCTTATCCTGAACACAGATTTCACATCTAGAAGATGTGTCAAAAAAGATTTAGGAATGAGATTCAAGTTAATCATTTTCTTGATAGAATTGAAGTTGACATGTCTCAGTCTTCCATGCTAGATATCACAAGACTCAATGTTCAAAGCAACAGGATTAGAAATTTTATTATCAGAAGAATTTATTACATTGAGACGAAAACAACCATCACAAACAAAGCCTTTTCCAATGAAGATATTAGACTTAGAGATTACAAACTTATTGGATTCCTTGACAATCCTATAACCATCTCTAAGAAGTGAAGATTCACTGATTAGATTTCTCCGAAGTGTGGGTATATGAAGGACACCTTGAAGAGTCAGAATTTTTCCTGAGGTCATTCTGAGATCAATACGTCTAGTTCCCTTTATCTCTCTAGTGGAGTCATCTGTCAGGCTCACGCTTCCTCCACGTTATTCCTGATAGGATTTAAACCAGGAGCGATTACTACAGATGTGAATATTGGCTCTTGAGTCTAACCACCAGTCCGAGGAAAAGGTAATAGAGTTGACAATAGGAAGAGAAGAATCTAACCTAAAGGAGTTGGAGTTCAGTTCTACCATGTTGACCTTGTGTTCGCCATTTCCTCCATTTCCTCTTGGTTAAGCTTTGACAGGTTCTTTCTTCCGGTTGAAACATTGAGACGCCATGTTATTCGTTCTTCCGTAGACGTAGCAGAATCTTTCATCAGCCTTCTGGCCAAAGGTTTTGGGTTTGAAGGAGAAGATTGAGAAGGTTTGAAAGAAGTAGAGTTGCATGGGAAGAAGAATGAAAATGATTGAGTTTTTTAAACTTCTTGCCCTTGAGATTCATAACTTTGCGCTTAGGCTTATCCTCCACCAAGTTCACTTTAGCTTTTATCTCTGACTTGGTTTTAGAGTTTTGCCCATGCTGATCTTCTATGCGAATCGTTTTTAGGGCTTGAATATGGGTTAGGTCACCTTACTTATGACGGAGGTCTACAGTAAAGGTTGATCGGGAAGGAGGGAGTTTGTTAATAAGACAAAACACCCTGTAATCGTCAGAGAATTTATTTCCTTTGGAGGTGTCGGATATAATCTTGAAATTCATGAAGTTGATCATTGATTGGATTACTATCAGTCATCATGAATTTGTTGAAGGAGGAGGAGGTGAATCTTTCGATTCTAGCGTCATCGAGGCCATATTCATCCTTGAGAGCTATTCATTGTTCTTTAGCACTCTTATATTCATAATAAATGTCATATAAACTATCAGAGAGTGCACTAAGAATCCTCTAGAGACAATGATAGTCAATTTTCTTAGGTTTCAAATAGATGTAGGAGGAAGGAGTTGTAGGAGGAGTTTCAACAGGAGAAGATCCAACAGATGAAGGTTTAGGAGAAGGTGCAGGAATGCTGTCATCTATGACTGATATAAGACCTAAAGTGGTTAACCCGTATTTTATTTGGTTTGCCTATCTCTTAAAGTATGTGCCGGAGAATTTCTCCAGTTTGACACCCTGGAATGATCAGGGTTGACCATAGTGACGAGATGTGCTACCTGAATTCTGTATTTTAAAATTATTTTAATAATGTCAGAATTAGTTTATAGTGGTAACTTTTAAATTAGGGTTTGCAGAATAAAATAATGTATAATCTTTTGTTAATTATGTGCCGAATAATTTAAGTAAGATATAATAAGATATAGACTTGTCCTTTTAATTTTTCTAATTCAAAATTATAACAACAATAATGTCAAAAAGGTTATTCCAATTAAATTTTAGAAATAACTAACAAGAATTAATTAATAATTGACTTGCAAGAATAATGAATCTTATAGCAAATATCACAAAATTAAATAATTTTAATCAGCCAAATTTTATTGCAAGAAGCAGTTAATTAATTGATGCATGCATGTAAAATCTTGCAATAAGATTTTATAATATATATATTTAAATAAGACAAGTTTTAAATAATTTAAATTATATTGTAAAAGATTTTCTTTTGTAACAAAAAATTAATAAGATGTTGTAATGAAAACAATTATTAAAGTTTGTAATGAAAAGAATTTAGCCTTGTAATAATTACTAAATATAAATTTGTAATGAATAAAGTTATTCAGATTTTCTAAGATCTTATATTGAAAGATTTGGCCTTGTAATAATTAGAACAAATAGATTTTGCTTTGCAATAAATTAAAAGAGATTAAAATTAGATCAGATTTTAAGAAAACTTACAACAGGATAACTTACAATAGTATGTTAAGATAAGATCTAATTAGTTTGGAAAGATTTAATACAATAATTTTTGTATTGAAAAATTTAATGCAAATCTTTTAAGGATAAATGAAAATTTGAAATACGATCTTTTAAATGATTTGGTAAGAACTTATAAAATATAAACTGTAAGAATGAAAAATTTTCCTTTTAAGATTTTTTAAATAATTGTCTTTACTTATAGGGACAATTTTTACTTGCACGAAAAATTATCTATTGCATGATAATTAAAAATTATCTATTACATGAAATTTAATACATGCCACTCCTCTATTTTTTCCTTGTTTAGTTTTAACATTACTAACATGATTGTTTCTTCTTGTTTCCAGTGCACTATCCGACAGGGCTACTGAACAGTCTTTTGGGTCGATGGAGGGAATGTCTGGACATATCCATTTTCAATTCCAAGGGCATTCTTCGCCTTTTAGTGATGGGAGCACGCCAGAGCGAGATGCGTTGATCCTTGCAGGGGATCAATGTACTCTCAGGAGTATACTCTCTACTGCTGCACTCAAGGGCAGCAATATGGCAGTGTATAAGAATTCAGTGTTCATGTTCGGGGACACAACTCTCGGAACAGACCAACGATTGGTCTCCAGAGAAGATCAATAGATCTTCAAGATCGGGGAGGACAAGTATTATTTTCCCGCCAGCAGACGCCACTCACTCTCTTTTTCTTCCAGACAGTGACGACAAAGAGGAGGATGGCATGGCTCGTGAACAAGAGCACGGATACAGTGTACGTGGGTATTCTGACCCCGCATGGATATAACCGATCAGGGCCTCCCAATCCTGTCATCGGTTTATATCCTGGTCTTGTCGACAACATATCGGCAGGGAAGAATCTGGCAATAGCAAGGATCTTCCTCAACTAGTTCATCAAGGCTGAGGGCAACTTCCTGGAGATCGATTTTCAGACCCAGGGCTAGGTACATTCCTCTAAGAAGCAGTGGTGGATTCATATGACAAGATATAGCTTGGAGCAGTTCAGCTGCGAACTGGAGAAGCTGGGACTTTATGAGGCGGTTCGGGCCTTTGCCATGGGATTGATGTTAGCCTCCCCAACTTCTACGTCCTAATCGAGCTCTATTGTCCATCCAGCAGAACTTTCTTCACTCCGATTGGAGAATTGGGGTTGGCCTTGCACAACATGTGAGAGGTGTCTAAGCTTCCCATAGGCTTCCTCCCTTATGAGGAGTATTTTTCGTGCACTGAGGAGCTCGAACAACTGGTATTCAGGACAAAGCATTGTACAAGACATATCTGGAGTTTATGTGCCACTTTCACATCTGTCTCGACGTCCTTGACATCCCCGGGAATGTTAATGGATTGAAGAATTGGGCAGATTATCTGTTCCCCAACTTGGAGAGCGTGCCGAAAGAGATTCACGCTTCAATAGCCGATGCAGATATTGAAGATATGATGACGGTTAGCGGGTACGAGGATGTCATGTTAGATGACGACGATATGATATATGAGAAGGGTGACTCGTTCAAGAGCTTCCAACACCATGCTTGTCAGCCCATGTCTCGCCCGACTTAGCTAGCGGGATTCAATTTCGTCTTACTGAAGAAGTGTGTGGTCCTGTCTCTCCTATATTGTAATACCCCATTCACGAAATACATACCCAGATAGATATTCCATTTTTTGCCTGTATTTTTCATATTTTTACCGTATTTATTATTAATATTTGAGTTTAGTCCCCTGTCCTGACACCCAGCACGGGCCCGGTCCTGACCCAGCTAGTGCTCAGCCCTAGTATTTTCCCTGAGTATTTTTCTTTCTCTTTCCTCTTCTTCTTTTCCTTTTCTTTCTCTGCTTCCTTTTTCTTTTCTTATCCTTTTCCTTTCTTTCTTTACCCTTTTTCTTTTCTTTTTCTTTTTCTTTTTCCCTTCTCCATTCTTCTCCAACGTTCCACCATTCTCCCCCTAAAAATATCTCTCCCTTTCTTTCTCCCATCTCATTCTCTTAATCTCTTTGTATACTCTCTCTCATCCTCTCCCTTCTCTAATCTCTCTCCCCCTATCTCTCTTCAAGATCTGGCCACCCCAGCCCTAGCCTGGTGACCCCCCGATGCCTCATCTTACCGCCGACATCCCCGGCTAGCCCCTCCCCTTCGGTGACCTGGCAGCCCCCTCAACTCTGGTGCCCTGCCTCTCACTCCTTTTTTTCTCCCTCTCTCTCCCCAAACTCCAACAAGCCCCATTCATCTCTAGCGAGATTTGGCCAGTGACAGCTCCCCAGTGACCAC
Organism: Agave tequilana; assembly: GCA_038442645.1. Classification (NCBI taxonomy): domain Eukaryota; kingdom Viridiplantae; phylum Streptophyta; class Magnoliopsida; order Asparagales; family Asparagaceae; genus Agave; species Agave tequilana. The sequence continues at coordinate 41,419 of JAVJIF010017742.1, read as the reverse complement.
CCGACCTCCGAGGACATTCTGTCCACCCTAGCTCCGGCCTTCCCCATCAAAAACCCTATCTCTCTCTCTCTCTCTCTCTCATCCACCAACTCCCTTTCTCTCTCTTCCCACCCCGGCTCCATCGCGACCCATCTCTGGCCATCTCCGGTGAGAGTCGACCCCCTTCTCCACCTCATCCATCACCTCCACCACCACCTCCTCCCACATCTCCTCCCTCTCCACCATCAAATCCACCCTCTGTCCTCCATCATCTCCCCTCTTCTCTCTCCACCCTGGCGCCCCCAGATCCGACCGACCATGCGCCACCTCGACCCTTCATGTGTGCTAGCCCGGCCTCCCTCTCTCTAGTCGTGTCTCTCTCTCTCTCCCCCCCTCTCCTCTCTCTGTCTTCTCTCAGGAACGCACTGTATGTTAACTCCTCCAGAGTTCCTGGGTGTTCGTGCACCCGATCTAGGCGAGTACACTTGTGAAGACAATATAATTAAATAGTGTAGACGATACTTGTATATGCGCATGTGCTTATACTAATGCTTGTGAAGGTACCTTACTCTTCCACAAACTTCGGGCCTAACATCTCTGAGGTTTTACTATTCAGCCTTTGAGCTTAACCGCTAAGTGGTTTCATTATTCAGCCTTCAGGCTTAACCTCTATGAGGTTTTACTACACAGCCTCCGGGCTATATTACAGTTTTCAGACTTAAACTCTCTGAGTTTCACATGGTCCGCCTGGTAGGCGAGCCTAACGCTCAATGCTTTACCGCTAACTCTGTCCGAGTGTAGTTACGTCATGAGCGTGGCTTTGTCACGTGTGTTAACCTAGCATTTATACACTCACATCGTCGTGTGCGTTTAGCTGCCCGTGTGCGTTATCCTCACCGAGCGTGATATCGTCTAGCTTTGTACACTAGATTCGCTCTAGCCTTGGTTAGCTCTTCTTGATCGTTTAATAACTATTATTATTATACTTATGATCGTGGAGAGTTTAAAATATTTAATTATATTATTTTCTTATATCATGTTGCTCGATCTGCTAATTGTCTGACACATGATATTGTGATATTATATTCAATTGTATCGTGTGTGTTGCATGTGCTATATACTTCACCCGACTCTGTGACACTTGACCGGTTAACTACTGTGTGTGACTTATACTATACACTTCACCTGGTACTGTGTATGATACCCTACCAATTAATTACATGCCTGATTCATGATTATCGCCTTTAGGTGGACTTGACATTATTATAATTATACAACCAGGAATCTGGTACTCTTGTATCTCTTGTACTTCTAAATTCCTGTATTATGTACTCCTGATATATAATCTTGTTGCTCTCCATAAACTGATAATTATGGATATAATAATATATAATATATACTATAATAGTTAAACAACTTACAGTTGAATAGGAGAAACTGATGGGTCTTGATATAATTTTTATGTTTATGATGGCCTTAAAGTGTCTCGCATGGTCACATTCTTAGGATTCTACTTGGAGGCCACTAGGAGTTTCTGTGGGGTGCACTGACACCCCTAATCTTCTCTTTCTCTCCCTCCGGGTGTACGACAATCTCTTAAGCCTATTCCTGTGGGTGCTGCATTACCCTGCTCTAAATTAGGCGTACAATAAGTCCTGATATCTAACGGTACATCTGGCTCAGTATCAGAAAATCCTTGGTCATTGTTCCGTGCAAGTGGGGGACCCATTCTAAACAAATCCATCGATTTTCAATAACTTGCTCTCTAATTTGCATGTGGAGGTATGTGGAATGGGACGCACATCGGGACATACAAGTAAGACGAGTCCCAATAATAATAAAATATTAATATAATAATTCTTTGATGTTTTATCAGTTTTTATGCTATTTTGAGGGCAACTCGAGTTGTTAACACTCAGACGATGGTGACATGAGCTATACGGTATATCTATGAGGGTTTTCTTATTTGGATTATCTCCTCGACGTACTAATTTATGAATCTGTACACTGAGCTCGTATAACTGGTTTTGCCCACATTTGCGTTCATTAGATTTTTAATTCAGATTTTATGTTTTGAATTTTAATTCTAATTTCATGTTTTGGATTTTAATTCAGATTTCGTATTATTTATCCCTATTCTGCATACAATAATAATATAAGGAACATGTTATTTAATCACTTACTCGTTCAGGTAATGATACCAGGTATCGTGATTCAGATGAGTCATACTGGAGTAGGAACTCCAGTATGGATATATAGCCAGTGGTATAGGATATTGGCAGGGAGTAACTAAAATAACAAATGATACTGATTATTATTATTATTATTATTATTATTATTATTATTATTATACCTTGCTCGCCACTTGTGTAATATACTGCCTGTCTCTTACACTGCCTGCTTCTTGCTAAATAGTATGCCTGAGCTACTATATTAATCTCCTGACTTGTTTACTCCCTGATCTAGTACTGATCCTATAATTACCATTCTGTATGTATTTCTATGCTAACATATTTAGTCACTGACTTGCTTGCTTTCTTGTTTTATACTGATTCTATGTTTGCCATTCATGTTAAATGTTTCTTACTTGCCTGCATGACTTGAGTACACGACACACTTTGGTTCCCTATACACATCTGTTTGCCTGTGCACGCCAGTAGGTATTTATTTTATGTACTCGTTGGGTTATTTTCTAATAACCCCTAGACTATATGTCCAGATTCTGAAGCTTGAAGCTTAGTGTACTCTCCTGCTGTTGACCAGAGTTGTACAACGGTAGCCTGGTAGATCAGCCGTAGGTCATCCCGGATCTGCCTCCTTTTTACTAGCTCTCGAGATTTCTTTTTACTGCTCGTGAGCATCGCCAGCTTTTGTACCTTGTATATCTCTTTGTAGTTCATATTTTTGTGCCATCTGGTGATGTAATAATCATGTAAAATTGGATCATGCTCTGTGATAACAGTTTACTTATACTATTCTTATTGGAAGATATATTATCACTACTCTTTCGTACTCTGCTTCCTACCTGTACTGATGCTTAGCGTACGTATGTGAGGGTATTTTCACCCTACATGTGTACGTCATAGTAATATCCTTGTACTCGCGGGATTGGGGCATTACATATATGACGTGATCCTGCCGAGTAATACCATCCAAAAGGTTCATCCCTACAAGGTAACTGTCTTGATGCATCCCTAATTGGGCAACTACCTTCTGAAAGGTTCATTCCTGATTGGGTTACTGTTAGTTTGTCTGTGTTCCGAGGAGGAAGGCTCCCACTCAAAAATCACTGTACAAATACCTATCTCTAGGTTCTTAAGACTCATCCTCAATTGGGCAACTGCTCCCTAAAGTAGCATCCCTAATTGAGCAACTGCCTGCTCAGCTCCGCAGCTGAGGGCTCTCCTCACTCAGAATTTTATGCTCGTTCATTCTGAGAAGGGAAACCCCGCACGAGAACAATAGCACCAACATTAGCCTCCAGGCTCCCATTGACTTGCCTTCCCAGTTGGGTAGCCATCCAAATAGTTTAGCTCCGCAACTGAAGTCCTCACTTCACTCAGAAATTAGCGCCTCACGGACCAGTTTATCTCCGCGTCTGAACTCCTTATTTCACTCAGAGACCAACGCTTCCCAACCCAGTCAACTCGTAACTGAAGTCCTCACTTCACTTAGAGACCAGCGCCTCGCGACACAATTCAGCTTCGCGACTGAAGTCATCGCTTCACTCAGAATCTGGCGCCTCTCAGCCTAGTTCAACTCCATGACTGAAGTCTTCACTTCTCTCGGAGGCCAATGCCTGCAGCCCAGTCCATCTCCGTGATTGAAGTTCTCACTTTACTTGGAGAACAAATGTCTGTACACACTGAGATGAAGACACCATTTGGAGATGGTAACACAAATACATCACATTCTTGCCCTCCAGAAGTCAGGCCTCTGAAGGGATATGATCATTACACAATACAAATCAGGCAACATCTAAACAACTCAATCATTTCAATACAAAATTCATGTAATTACATTTCATTAAATTTTATTATGTCATTACATTTGACAAGCAGAATACATGAAATCTTTTACGTCCTCGTGTTTACCTCTTGAAAAGAAATACAGGAGATCCGAAAACCAATCTTGCCACAATTTACAGACCCCTAATACAGGAGCAGCAAAGATTCGTTCATTGGAGGAGATCTCTCGGGGCAGTTTTCATTCTTATAGCGGTTCCTAAAGCAGGTAGCAACCGTTAGTAGTTTCTCGTTCCTCCAAGGAAGCCAAGCAAACACTACCTGCTACAGCGATTCCCAAGAAGCCCTCTGTAACGCCCCGATCCCGCAGGTACGGGGACGTTATGGCGACGCACGTACGCAAGGCGGAAAACCCCACGTACGTACGCTAAGCCTCAGTACAGTAAATAATCTCCATATATATACCTGAGTTCCAGCATGTAATAAGTACAAGAATACCTGCAGAAAAATGTGAGTGATCATAACAGATAGGAACAATAGGGACAAATAAGATAACAATAATAAATCATAAAGATACCTATGAAGTGTCTCGATGAGGAATCTCCTATGTGATTCCAAGGCACCCTCGGATACTACGGTACGCGGATCTCCAATCTGGGCACGCAAACTCAGGGTCGTCAGAAAGCGACCTAGTGAGTGGTAAAATGAAGGAGGCAGTAATAGATACTATAGTAATACAAGCACGATACTAATATATAATACATGATGTAGTACTAGTGATACCATATAATAAGGATATCATAAGCAGTAGAAATAGATAAACATGTACGTAGAGAAATATATATACATGTCCTCTTTGAATATCATCCCTAAGCCGGTTATCATCAGGTCATATCTATAGTCGTATCCAGTTTATTATATAATAACTAATGTTGTATAGTGGTGACGTAATAGAGGTGAACATGCAGATGGGCATATGTCTGCAACAATAAAATATATGCAATGCAGAGCATGCATAGTATGCCACTACATACAGTGTAACATATACCAGGTAATGTAACAAAGTATACATGTGCATGAGTAGTAGGGCACTACAGATAGTGTAACAGGAAACAGGAACAGTATCAATGTATACATGTAATATGATAGCAGATAAATGATCAGGAACAGTAACAAGTACAACTAAACATGTAGCAAGCAGGTCATGTCAAAGTCATGTCATTTATACAATAGTAGCAATCAGTACCACCTGGTATTTTAATCAATCTCTACCAGTGTCCCATACCACTGGCAGTTCATACTGGAGCCCGCACTCCAGTCGAACCCATCCGGACATGGCCTACGGGTACCATTATCCAAACGAGAGAGTGATCAAATAACAAGTGTTCCCGATGTCCACTATTGTGTATACTGTTTTATTATGTTAATTGGAAACCCGTGTCGAGGAGTTCTTATCGGGTGGGTGTATCCCGTGTATACCCGGGACAACGGCCTTAAACAGACCCCTGGCTGCTGAGACCAGGGCCAGCCCGCTAAGGCTGTAACATGTAACGGGAACTCCATGTGCTAAACACAATAACGGGAAACGGGAGCTCATGAGTAATAATAGACGGTAGCCAGCACTACCCCGTCCCCTGCAGTGGGACAAACAATGGATCCAAACATCCACCCGATATGATCTTGTCAACCGTCAAGTCTCCCCCATACCCAAGTTCTCTTTATGATATGATATGTCAAGTATACAATGTAACAAGAACCAATACAATACATGATATGGGTAACATGATAACTGGACCAGAGCTCTGTTGATAGCATAGAACAATATCACGGGAATCAGGAACAATATAACATGATCAGGATAACATGAACAATATACCGAGAAACAGGAACAATAGATGTGGGATCCCCACATATCGCATATCAACAGCTCTCATGTCCAGTATCGGGAACATCCATATCAGTAACGGGAACATGTATCCAGTAACGGGATTAACAATATCAGTAACGGGAAACAAGCATGTAACATGTATCTGATAACATGGAACAATAATACAGGTAATTGAAATGGGGATCCATATGACAAGAATAAAGAAATCATACATGCATGTGTAACAGTGATATGCCGAGAATCCATAGCATGATGAGAATAATAATATGAAATGTGGTAGTCATATATGTGTAGCAATAATTCGTGTAATCTATCTGTGTCATAACAGTGGTCCGTGTAGCATAGCATATCATGGCTAGTGAACTACCGTAGCCGTGTAAAGATGATACCAGTGCATGAAATAACGGTATCTAGCATGCATGTCTAGTAACAGTGTAGTGTCACGGAGTATCGTGGATCAGTATACATGTGACGATAGTTATCTAACTGTGAGCTACTACATGAAGTAATAGTATACACTAATATGGTGACCCAGTGATCCGTGGGACAGTGGCGGTACAGGCATGATATCTCTGTGTCCGTGTTGTCTACGACGTATGTCTTGTTACTATGGTTACCTCATCTCATTAACTAACCAATCAGTCTGTATCCTAAATCAGGTGTTATTGTGCCTTAATTGCAGGGATTACAATAATTATCATGATTTATCGATAATCATGTTTTATTCTTAATTAGGCAACCAACTAAGATATTAATCATGATAAAAGATAATTTATAAAAAGAAAACACTCACAAACTGGTCATGGAACAGTAGCTCTCGTTCCCACGATCGCAACAGATCTAGAATCGTTCGAATCGGAGTCCGGATGCTCAGTTATCGCCCGAATACTGAAAGTAATAAAATGGGGTTAAATATGTAATAACTGAAATTATCCAGGGGCTATTTGTAATTTTTCAGGGGCCTAAACGTAATTTGAAATGTTACAGGGGCTAAAATGTAATTTTACCTTATTGGGTCGGGTCCGGATATAAACGGGTCGGGTTTGGATCAAACCCAAACCCAAAATCCAATTGGGCTTCTCCTCCAATTGAGAAGCAGCAGCAGCAGCCATGGGCTGCTGCTGCGGCCTCTTGCGCGCCCGCCGCCCGGCTGTCCGGGCAGCCGCGCGGCCGCCTCGCCGGCGCCGGCCACCCCGCCGGCGCCGGTGTCAACCCGGCGCCGCTCCGGCTGCCCGTGGCCGGGGTCCCACCGTGGAGAGGGGAATAGAGAGGAAGAGGGTGGGGGCTGGCGCCCCCACCACCGCCTGCGCCTGGCCGGCACTCGACCGGCCTGCTGCGCCGCCGGCGCCCGGCCAGCCGCGCCGCCTGCACCCGGCCAGTCTCCGGCGTACCACCGACCATCACCAGAGAGAGAAAGCAGGGGGAGAGTGAGGTAGAGAGATAGAGAGAGAAAAGAAAAAGAGAGAGAGAGAAGAGAGAGGTTTAGAGAGAGAGAGTTTGGAAGAGAGAGAGGTGTGTACGAGAGAGAGAGAGAGAGAGAGAGAGAGAGAGAGAGATTGGGTTTTTAAAGAGAGGGAGGTGGTTGCTACAGTAGGGCGGTGGGTTGGTGGCGGTGGCTTGAGGAAGAAGAAAAGGAGGAAAGAGAGAAGAAAAAGAAATAGAAAAAGAGAAATTTAATATTATGTTAATGGGGTCTAAAATTGACTAGCTCCGAATGGTGCCCAAAAATTACAAAAAATAGAAAATATTATCCTGAGATGTAAGATGAAGACGGTTTGCAGAAACTCGATCCGGTTTGTAAATTAAAAATCTTGGAGTGTCCCGCCGATACGGGCGACACCGGTTTGGCCGGATTTTCGATAAATTCAGAAAAATCCCCAAAAATACCCCAACGTAGCTCATATGATTCTAAGACATACGGTAAAAGCGAATTCTCAAAATTGAACTCCATTTGTGAAAGAAAAATCGTAGAGCCGATTATCGGTAGCCGATTATCGGTATCGGTCGACACCAACTAGGAGATTGTCCCAAATAATCCAGGAAAATTTCAGAAATTTCTGAAAAATCTAAAATATTAGAAAATGATTTTTAAAACTGAAATCGGCTCAATCGGACTACCACGGAGGTCAAATCAATTTTGTACGTCGTATCGCGTACCGATACAGTAATACGTACACCGAGGATCAGGGTGTTACATTTCTCCCCACCTTACAAAAATTGCGTCCTCGCAATTTCTATTCAGGTGTGAGAACAAGATTTCCAATCCCAAAGCCGAAATGATACGGGTCCACGACACTTCCGTTGCTCACTCTGATATCTATAAGGAACTCGGGACGGAGAAGTAAACTAACACAAATGGATTGGATGCAAGAAGATGCAAAGAAAGCGAGAAGAAAATCGGATATTCTAGGGGACAACTGGTGTAACGCCCCGATCCTAAGGATACGGAGACGTTATGGCAACGTACCTACGCGAGGTGAAAACACGCTCACGCGTACGTTAAGCCTCAGTACAGTACATAACCTCCATATAGACATGTGTCCCAGCATGAAATAAGTACAAGAATACCTATGAATAGTCCTGATGAGGAATCGCCCATGTGACTCCAAGGCACTATCTGAAGCTATGGTAACTCGGATCTCCAATAAACTATCCACAGAAAGGTAGCTCTCTTTCCCATGATCGCAACGGATCCAGAATCGTCCCAATCGAAGTCCGGATGCTCCCGATATCGCCTGAATACTTTATTGAGTTTGGTGCGGGTTTGGGCCGTTAATGGGTCGGGTCCAGATCCACAACCCATACCCGTTTAACTTAATGAAATGGGTTAATGGGTAACGGGTTTCAGGACAGACCCAATAGAGTTATTGGGTACTTGGGAGATGGGTACGGGTTAACGGGTTCGGGTGAAACCCGAACCCTTTCCCCCAAAAAGCAACAGCAGCGGCAGCATTTGCTGCCGCTGCTGGGGTACTGTAGCCGGCCAGCACTGCTGGCGGCGGCCGGCGGCCGGCGGCAGCCCGCCGGCGGCAAACCTGGCCGCCGCCGGCGGTTCCGGTCACCGAAAAAGAGAGAGAGAGAGAGTGAGAGAGAGAGAAACAGAGAGAGGGGAGAAAAGGAAACAGAGGAAAGAAAAGAAAAGAAAAGAGAAGAAGGAGGAGGAGTTTTTGGGAGGAAAGAGAGAGAGGATTTTAAAAGGGGAAGAAGGTCGGTGGGAATTCTCTGGACGAAGCCAGAGAAGAGAAGAAGAGAAGGGAAAAGAAAAGAAAAAGAAAAAGGTATAAAATAATATTTTAATAATATAATATTTGCCTAAAATTTGACGAACTCCGAACGGTACCCAAACATTACAGAAAATAGAGATAATATTATCTGGAGGTGTAAGATGAAGACGGTTTTTCAAGACTCAATCCGGTTTGCAAATTAAAAATCCCGGAGTGTCTCGCCGATACGGGCGACACCGGATTTGGCCGGATTTTTGATAAATTCAGAAAATTCCCCAAAAATACCCGAACGTAGATAATACGATTCTAAGACATACGGTGAAGGCCGATTCTCAAAATTTTACTCCGTTTGTGAAATAAAAATCGGAAGGCTGGTTATCGGTATCGGTCGACACCGACTACGGAGATTTTCCAAAATAATCCAGAAAATTTCCAGAAAATTCTGAAAAATCTAAAATATTAGAAAATGATTTTTGAAACTGAAATCAGGTCAATCGGAATACTACGGAGGTCAAAATCAATTTGAACGTCGTATCGCGTACCGATACGGTAATACGTACACCAGGAAGCAGGGGGTTACATTTCTCCCCACCTTACAAAAAATTGCGTCCTCGCAATTTCAAATCAAGTGTGAGAACAATATTTTCAACCCCAAATCCGAAATGTTACGGGTCCACGACCCTTCCACTGTGCACTCTGATCTCTAGAAGGAACCCGGGACGACGAAGTATGGTAGTGAACTAATCCTAACGGATGAGAAGCAAGACGATGCAAGTAAAGTGAGAAGGAAATCTGAGTTTCTGGTTGACAACTGGAAGGAAAGAAGGAATACAAATGAGTCCAGGAATGATTTGTCAAGGTCATGGTATTCTTGTACTCGTTGCTGGAATCCCCAAATTCAGATACAGATCAATTAATCTGAACCTGATTGTACTGTTGGTAAGAGCTCAAGGATTGACCCAGGTGGTTACCCACACCAGGTGTGAACCTAGGCTCTGATACCACTATGTAACGCCCCGATCCTAAGGATACGGAGACGTTATGGCAACGTACCTACGCGAGGTGAAAACACGCTCACGCGTACGTTAAGCCTCAGTACAGTACATAACCTCCATATAGACATGTGTCCCAGCATGAAAATAAGTACAAGAATACCTATGAATAGTCCTGATGAGGAATCGCCCATGTGACTCCAAGGCACTATCTGAAGCTACGGTAACTCGGATCTCCAATAAACTATCCACAGAAAGGTAGCTCTCTTTCCCATGATCGCAACGGATCCAGAATCGTCCCAATCGAAGTCCGGATGCTCCCGATATCGCCTGAATACTTTATTGAGTTTGGATGCGGGTTTGGGCTGTTAATGGGTCGAGTCCAGATCCACAACCCATACCCGTTTAACTTAATGAAATGGGTTAATGGGTAACGGGTTTCAGGACAGACCCAATAGAGTTATTGGGTACTTGGGAGATGGGTACGGGTTAACGGGTTCGGGTGAAACCCGAACCCTTTCCCCCAAAAAGCAACAGCAGCGGCAGCATTTGCTGCCGCTGCTGGGGTACTGTAGCCGGCCAGCACTGCTGGCCGGCGGCCGGCGGCAGCCTGCCGGCGGCAAACCTGGCCGCCGGCGGCGGTTCCGGTCACCGAAAGAGAGAGAGAGAGTGAGAGAGGAGAGAGAGAAACAGAGAGAGAGGGGAGAAAAGGAAACAGAGGAAAGAAAAGAAAAGAAAAGAGAAGAAGGAGGAGGAGGAGGAGTTTTTGGGAGGAAAGAGAGAGAGAGGATTTTAAAAGGGGAAGAAGGTCGGTGGGAATTCTCTGGACGAAGCCAGAGAAGAGAAGAAGAGAAGGGAAAAGAAAAGAAAAAGAAAAAGGTATAAAATAATATTTTAATAATATAATATTTGCCTAAAATTTGACGAACTCCGAACGGTACCCAAATATTACAGAAAATAGAGAATATTATCTAGAGGTGTAAGATGAAGACGGTTTGTCAAGACTCAATCCGGTTTGCAAATTAAAAATCCCGGAGTGTCTCGCCGATACGGGCGACACCGGATTTGGCCGGATTTTTGATAAATTCAGAAAATTCCCCAAAAATACCTGAACGTAGATAATACGATTCTAAGACATACGGTGAAGGCCAATTCTCAAAATTTTACTCCGTTTGTGAAATAAAAATCGGAAGGCTGGTTATCGGTATCGGTCGACACCGACTACGGAGATTTCCAAAATAATCCAGAAAATTTCCAGAAAATTCTGAAAAATCTAAAATATTAGAAAATAATTTTTGAAACTGAAATCAGGTCAATCGGAATACTACGGAGGTCAAAATCAATTTTGAACGTCGTATCGCGTACCGATACGGTAATACGTACACCAGGAAGCAGGGGGTTACAACTGGAAGGGAATCAGAGAATAGAGTCAAGGGATGAATTGTCAAGGTCATGGTATTTGTACTCAGTGCTGGAATCCCCAAATTCAGATACATATCAGTTAATCTGAACCTGACTGTACTGTTGGTACGAGCCCGAGTATTGACCCAGGTGGTTACCCACACCAGGTGTGAACCTGAGCTCTGATACCACTATGTAACGCCCCGATCCCGCAGGTACGGGGACGTTATGGCGACGCACGTACGCAAGGCGGAAAACCCTACGTACGTACGCTAAGCCTCAGTACAGTAAATAATCTCCATATATATACCTGAGTTCCAGCATGTAATAAGTACAAGAATACCTGCAGAAAAATGTGAGTGATCATAACAGATAGGAACAATAGGGACAAATAAGATAAAATAATAAATCATAAAGATACCTATGAAGTGTCTCGATGAGGAATCTCCTATGTGATTCCAAGGCACCCTCGGATACTACGGTATGCGGATCTCCAATCTGGGCACGCAAACCCAGGGTCGTCAGAAAGCGACCTAGTGAGTGGTAAAATGAAGGAGGCAGTAATAGATACTATAGTAATACAAGCACGATACTAATATATAATACATGATGTAGTACTAGTGATACCATATAATAAGGATATCATAAGCAGTAGAAATAGATAAACATGTACGTAGAGAAATATATATACATGTCCTCTTTGAATATCATCCCTAAGCCGGTTATCATCAGGTCATATCTATAGTCGTGTCCAGTTTATTATATAATAACTAATGTTGTCTAGTGGTGACGTAATAGAGGTGAACATGCAGATGGGCATATGTCTGCAACAATAAAATATATGCAATGCAGAGCATGCATAGTATGCCACTACATACAGTGTAACATATACTAGGTAATGTAACAAAGTATACATGTGCATGAGTAGTAGGGCACTACAGATAGTGTAACAGGAAACAGGAACAGTAGCAATGTATACATGTAACATGATAGCAGATAAATGATCAGGAACAGTAACAAGTACAACTAAACATGTAGCAAGCAGGTCATGTCAAAGTCATGTCATTTATACAATAGTAGCAATCAGTACCACCTGGTATTTTAATCAATCTCTACCAGTGTCCCATACCACTGGCAGTTCATACTGGAGCCCGCACTCCAGTCGAACCCATCCGGATATGGCCTACGGGTACCATTATCCAAACGAGAGAGTGATCAAATAACAAGTGTTCCCGATGTACACTATTGTGTATACTGTTTTATTATGTTAATTGGAAAACCCGTGGTCGAGGAGTTCTTATCGGGTGGGTGTATCCCGTGCATACCCGGGACAACGGCCTTAAACAGACCCCTGGCTGCTGAGACCAGGGCCAGCCCGCTAAGGCTGTAACATGTAACGGGAACTCCATGAGCTAAACACAATAACGGGAAACGGGAGCTCATGAGTAATAATAGACGGTAGCCAGCACTACCCCGTCCCTTGCAGTGGGACAAACAATGGATCCAAACATCCACCCTATATGATCTAGTCAACCGTCAAGTCTCCCCCATACCCAAGTTCTCTTTATGATATGATATGTCAAGTATACAATGTAACAAGAACCAATACAATACATGATATGGGTAACATGATAACTGGACCAGAGCTCTGTTGATAGCATAGAACAATATCACGGGAATCAGGAACAATATAACATGATCAGGATAACATGAACAATATACCGGGAAACGGGAATAATAGATGTGGGATCCCCACATATCGCATATCAACAGCTCTCATGTCCAGTATCGGGAACATCCATATCAGTAACGGGAACATGTATCCAGTAACGGGATTAACAATATCAGTAACGGGAAACAAGCATATAACATGTATCTGATAACATGGAACAATAATACAGGTAATTGAAATGGGGATCCATATGACAAGAATAAAGAAATCATACATGCATGTGTAACAGTGATATGCCGAGAATCCATAGCATGATGAGAATAATAATATGAAATGTGGTAGTCATATATGTGTAGCAATAATTCGTGTAATCTATCTGTGTCATAACAGTGGTCCGTGTAGCATAGCATATCATGGCTAGTGAACTACCGTAGCCGTGTAAAGATGATACCAGTGCATGAAATAACGGTATCTAGCATGCATGTCTAGTAACAGTATAGTGTCACGGAGTATCGTGGATCAGTATACATGTGACGATAGTTATCTAACTGTGAGCTACTACATGAAGTAATAGTATACACTAATATGGTGACCCAGTGATCCGTGGGACAGTGGCGGTACAGGCATGATATCTCTGTGTCCGCGTTGTCTACGACGTATGTCTTGTTACTATGGTTACCTCATCTCATTAACTAACTAATCAGTCTATATCCTAAATCAGGTGTTATTGTGCCTTAATTGCAGGGATTACAATAATTATCATGATTTATCGATAATCATGTTTTATTCTTAATTAGGCAACCAACTAAGATATTAATCATGATAAAAGATAATTTATAAAAAGAAAACACTCACAAGCTGGTCATGGAACAGTAGCTCTCGTTCCCACGATCGCAACGGATCCAGAATCGTCCGAATCGGAGTCCGGATGCTCCAGTTATCGCCCGAATACTGAAAGTAATAAAATGGGGTTAAATATGTAATAACTGAAATTATCCAGGGGGCTATTTGTAATTTTTCAGGGGTCTAAACGTAATTTGAAATGTTACAGGGGCTAAAATGTAATTTTACCTTATTGGGTCGGGTCCGGGTATAAACGGGTCGGGTTTGGATCAAACCCAAACCCAAAATCCAATTGGGCTTCTCCTCCAATTGAGAAGCAGCAGCAGCAGCCATGGGCTGCTGCTGCGGCCTCTTGCGCGCCCGCCGCCCGGGCGCCGGCCACCCCGCCGGCGCCGGTGTCAACCCGGCGCCGCTCCGGCTGCCCGTGGCCGGGGTCCCACCGTGGAGAGGGGAAGAGAGAGGAAGAGGGTGGAGGCTGGCGCCCCCACCACCGCCTGCGCCTGGCCGGCACCCGACCGGCCTGCTGCGCCGCCGGCGCCCGGCCAGCCGCGTCGCCTGCACCTGGCCGGTCTCCGGCGTACCACCGACCATCACCAGAGAGAGAAAGCAGGGGGAGAGTGAGGTAGAGAGATAGAGAGAGAAAAGAAAAAGAGAGAGAGAGAGAGAAGAGAGAGGTTTAGAGAGAGAGTTTGGAAGAGAGAGAGGTGTGTACGAGAGAGAGAGAGATTGGGTTTTTAAAGAGAGGGAGGTGGTTGCTACAGTAGGGCGGTGGGTTGGTGGCGGTGGCTTGGGGAAGAAGAAAAGGAGGAAAGAGAGAAGAAAAAGAAATAGAAAAAGAGAAATTTAATATTATGTTAATAAGGTCTAAAATTGACTAGCTCCGAACGGTGCCCAAAAATTACAGAAAATAGAAAATATTATCCTGAGATGTAAGATGAAGACGGTTTGTAGAAACTCGATCCGGTTTGCAAATTAAAAATCTCGGAGTGTCCCGCCGATACGGGCGACACCGGTTTGGCCGGATTTTCGATAAATTCAGAAAAATCCCCAAAAATACCCCAACGTAGCTCATGTGATTCTAAGACATACGGTAAAAGCGAATTCTCAAAATCGAACTCCGTTTGTGAAAGAAAAATCGTAGAGCCGATTATCGGTAGCCGATTATCGGTATCGGTCGACACCAACTACGGAGATTGTCCCAAATAATCCAAGAAAATTCCAGAAATTTTGAAAATCTAAAATATTAGAAAATGATTTTTAAAACTGAAATCGGCTCAATCGGACTACCACGGAGGTCAAATCAATTTTGTACGTCGTATCGCGTACCGATACGGTAATACGTACACCGGGGATCAGGGTGTTACACCCTCCAAGAGTGAGGCAACAACGGTTGACCAGATGGACTCCAGCAGAACACATCAGAAGGAGAAAATATTTCTTTCCACCGTAGTGTCCTGAGGAAGAGAATCAGGCTCCAGGGTGAGAAGCAATTCGCCAGCATACCCAACCAAAGAGATTCCTCTCTTTCTTCCTCATATGCCCTATATGGAGGGAGTGTCAGATTCTTTAGAACAATCTACCCCCTAAAAAATGAGCGATTCAGAACCTGATTATCGGCTCCAATCGAAGTGCGCCACCAAGCAATCGCCCTTGGCTGGAGAGCGCTGTCGCGAAAACTGATGCTTTGTGTTAGGCTCATCGCGAAGACTGACATTTTGTGCCGAATATATTCCCAAGAAGCAAGAGCTCACCACGATCCTCTCTATCTTTTCTTTCTCCATCTGATGAAGAGGAGAAAATGATTCATGGTAGCTTAGTAAAGACAAAAGAAGAGGAATCCAAAGACAATATTTTTTAGAGGAGATGCAGAGGCTAC
The DNA here is from genome assembly GCA_038442645.1 of Agave tequilana. Taxonomy (NCBI): domain Eukaryota; kingdom Viridiplantae; phylum Streptophyta; class Magnoliopsida; order Asparagales; family Asparagaceae; genus Agave; species Agave tequilana. Next base: position 25,579 of record JAVJIF010017742.1, on the reverse strand, counting down.
TTCTACACAAAGGATTCTGACTATTATAGATGGTGGAGAAGTCAAACTGACTCCAATTAAAATTCTCGATCCCTAAAAAATCGGATCACAACCCAAAAATTTCAGTCAACCAAAGAGGCATGATATCAACTACTGCTCCCCTACGATCTCTGTCATAATGGTACCAAAATCTGAAGGGACGTCAGTTCCAATTTTGAGAGGCCAGATCAACCGATACGCCAGCTGTCTTCCAACAACTTAATCTTCAGTTAATCCAAGAGATTTGTATTAATGAATAAAATCTTCCTCTGCTCACAAGTATCAATTTACGGACAAGGTACCGAGGAATCTTTGACTAGCTTCATTCTCTCGCTTCTCTCTGGTAGACTTCGAGAAGTAGAAGAGCGGGAGGCATCTGTAGTGATCAAATTCTGACCCACACAGGATCAAGACACGTGTCCAAGCAACTAAAAGTCGCCCCTCGCTTCGAGGACACTTCGCCATTCCTGAAGTCGTTCCTCGCCCCGAGGACACTTCCCCATTTTAGAAGTTGCTTCTCACTCTAAGGACACTTCCCCACTCTAGAAGTCGCTCCTCGCCTTGAGCACACTCCATTATATCAGAATTTGCTCCTCACCCTGAGGACACTCCGCCATTTCAGAAGTTGCTTCTCAACCCAAGGGCACTTCTCCATTCTAGAAGCTGCTCCTCACTTCGAGAACACTTTCCCACTCTAAAAGCTGCTCCTCGCTGGAGAACACATTGCTATTCCAGAAGTTGTTCATCGCTTCGAGGACATCTCCACCCCGAGAACTCCAATGCTCCCAACTGTCCGAACGTCGACCCCTTTCCGGAGACTTTGGCTCCAAGCAATATAGCTTTGATAACAGATCATCCTTAATCTCCGCCTTCAGTTATGCCACAACAACAGACCATCCTTGAACTTTGCCTTCCGTTACGCAGCCTGATTTCTTCCCACATTCATAACATGAAATGCCCTCCAGCCTAGGGAGTTATGAACTGAGGCGGAATTTTCTGCATGCGATCCCAACAATCAAGCACCATCAATCACAATTGTTACAACAAATCTACAGATGCAGATCTTACAGTTATGAAAATCACGCCAGTACTATCCCCCATGCACACAGATCAGATCAAGCATATATGAACCTTCTCCTTCAGCGAGAAGGGGGGACCCTGTATCCTCTTTTCTGAAGAAAAAACCCAGCATTCAGACTCTAGTATTCAATCTCTGTAATACTTGTAACTTAAAGTTTATAGTGGATTTTTCTCTTTCTCCTCGTGATTTTTTTCCCAGTTTGAGTTTTCACATAAAAAAATTTGTAAATCTTTTGTGTTGTGCTCCATTCTCTCTCACGCATTCTAAATCTCCATTCAACTCTTCTCTCACCTGTGGTGAGGATCGACCGTCAGATCGGTCATGGCGAAAAATTTCCACCACAAGGAGGAAAGAGGCTTGTAGTTCAAATTGTTTTTTGAACAATTCATTTATATTTCATTATATGTAAGTAACTCATACAATAATGAAGTGTCTAATAAGTTCAAGAAATTTATACAAAATATCTGTAAAATATATTTAAATACAAATGTCAAGGTTATTCGAATCGATCACGGGCGAGCAGCCTTAGTTTGAGTTCAACTTGTTTATGAAATTGAGCCATTTGAGCGAGCTAAAATCAAACTAAATGCTGAGTCGAACATGAACTGTACCTGTGAGCTTGTTTGATAGCTTTATCTTTGCTAGAGCAAAACAGGTTCTGTGTAACCTATTTTTCTCTCAAAATTTAGTTTATTTTTATTTTTTTGACTGTATTTTAGGTTTTAGGTTGGCAATGTAGAACCTAAATATTTAGTTTTTTAATTTTTTTTCTGTTGTATTTAGGTTTTGTGTCCCAGAACCTAAAAACAGCCCCAAAAAGAAAAAGAAAAAAAATGCTCATGTGGCAGGTGGCAAAGCGGTTACGCCGCTCGCTCACACGACGCGCCGACGTGGACAAAAAGAGGTTTATTTTTTGATTTTTTTTCTTGGGGTATGTTTTTCGAGTAAAATCCAAAAAAGAATCTTTTAAAAAATGCCCATGAAACTATTAGGTATATGCTATAAATGCATAAGATAGTAGATGACATCATGCCTCTTCCCCTTCTTCCTTATAAATATATGTTGTGAATGCATGAGATAGAGGGTGGCCTCTCCATCCTCCTCTTTGTAATCTATGCCCCTATATATCCATAAACAGTGACTACAAATAAGAACAAAGAAAAGACAATCTTAAAAATAATTCCTCTCGGTGTCCTGTTCTCATTCCTCTAAAATTTCCTTAGTTTCGTAATAGTGTCAAAATAATTAGAATTTTAAATTATATTTTTAGTTAAACTGTCTCCTGATATTTTTTGCATGGATAAGCCGCGTGCGCCATTACTAAGGGGATCCGCGTTCTACGTCTTGTATCTCATTTGCATCAACATCAGCCACGACGTTCATACACCAAACACCTTTTTCAAACTTTTGAGAAGGACCCTCCTGTTTTTCTACAAAGGGAGCGGGAAAAGTGAAGCAGACAGCGCTGCAAAGGACGAGGGAAGTCAAGTGTTTTGGAATTTATTAGGTGTGAAGCCAAAAGCCGAAGGTAGGAGTGAGGTGGTCCTTCTCTTGACAACGATCCCTCCTCTTGACCTCACCTTCCCGTTTGCATGATGTCATTTGTTTAGAAAATTTTCTTTTCTTTCATATTTTTCTTTTTATTTTGGATAAATTTTGTTAGCACTTGTCTTGAGAGGCATTTGGCCGAGATAACTAAGAACGTTGATCTCTGCGAGTAACTTCATCGTCTCCAATAATTTCACATGTATGGAACTTCTCAGATCCGAAGTCCCCAAGATTCCCTCTTATTTCTGGCATAATGGCTTTAAATATGCGCATTCGTCCAGTTCAATTCTGGCAACGCTGCTCTAATAACCATTTGCCATCAAATGTCTGATATGTAACGAGTTGTCTCTCATTGCGCGCGTATGAAATGAGCATACAGAATTCGTAATCCAATCCAACCTACGTGCCATCATCAAAACTGAAGGACTTGGCCACCATCTCAAGAACGAAGAGTCTCACTGCAAGCTCAACTATCTTCACACTGGAAGATCAAATGCTCCATCGAGATCCAATTCTTCACTGCGTGAGGTGGCGGCACTCCTTATGTGAAGTACCAACTGCAGTCGGTCACTCTTCTAGACCGCGTGACATGCGTGCGCCCATTGCAAAGGAGCACCACTGTCAAATTTCTCGAGAGCCCAACATTAGCTTCACAGGGGCAGGCTCATTGCGCCATTAAGGGATTTATATTGTCGAACATCACCCACACACACGACTAAGTTGGGGCATGACTCTGATACCATTTGAAGAACTTGGGGCACCATCTCAAAAGACTAACCTTCTAGATAAAGTTGCCCAACTCCTTATATACCCAAGACCATTCCCACATCTAGCCGATGTGAAACTATTTGTTCAACTTAAACATGTCTCTGGTCTACCCTAATTAGAAGAGATGTCGTCTCAGAAGATCGATCACCTTGGATCATGACTATTGCCTCCAACGATATCTCATCTTCCTTCATTTCCCCTTCAACTTCCAAAGTTTCTCCTCCCACCGAGGAAAAAAAAATTCTCATATGGCTTTCCCTCTCCCAGTAAATAGCAAATAGCTAACTTGCAATTTCTAAAATAAGCACGCTTCTTTTGCATGCTAGAACCTTTTGTCACCACTAGCAATCAAGGTACTACTATCCATTGACAACCCATCATTGCAATTCCTGCAGTTGGACTCAATAAACAAGAAGTAAAATTCACTTCATTAAGGGGCCGTTTGTGTTTGTTTCGCGTAAAAGTTCGTAATTCGTAAATGACTTACAATTTAGTTACAACTACAGCGTTGTTTGGAACGTAATTCGTAAAAGACTTACACAATCCAATTACCCCTCACTTGTAACTCAATTACCACTCACTTACAGCCCAGTTACAGTTAATTTTATGGTCATGCAAATTTGTATTATTTTTTTATGTTAATATTAATTTTTTTAATATTTCATTGCAATTCCTGCAGTTGGACTCAATAAACAAGAAGTAAAATTCACTTGAGTGTATTCTTGTCAAAGACTACATGCTCACAAAAAGATTGTAGTAATGCCATCACAAGTAATGCCTTGTCCTCCATCCAAGTAATGAATTGACCTTACCTAGATGCACCTTCGATTTTATTGTCTTCTCCAGCTTAAGTCTATATAACTGCTTCTCTGTGGGGTTGTTTGTTTCGCCGTAAAAGACTTTTACGTAAAATTCTGTAATTCATAAATGACTTATAACCCAATTACAACTACGACGTTTGTTTGGACCGTTATTCGTAAAAGACTTACGCAACTCAATTACCACTCACTTACAGCCCAATTACAGTTAATTTTGTGGCAATGCAAATTTGTATTATTTTTTAATATTAATATTATATTTTAATATTTAATATTTTTAATATTTATTTGCAATATTAAAACTTTTTAAATCACAAAATAGTTAATTTTGTGGTCAATTTTTTCAATTACGACTTACACGTTACGACAACCAAACACTGTAAAATACAATACATTTTCCCACTTATAAGTTTATATTACCAACCAAACACCGTAAAACTTACGTGCATGTAACTCATTTACAACTGTAAAAGACTTTATCAATTACGACTTACGAATTACGGCCAATTACGACAACCAAACAGACCCTACGAACAAATGTTTTATTTAAGATTTAAACTTGTACGTTCTCTCCAATTTCTTTCAAACTTTGTGTCAGATCCGACAAGTGCATGACCTTCCAAAAAGTGTTATCTTCCAATTATAATTTAAAAAGTGTTATCTTCCAATTATAATTTAATGATATTATACTCCATATCTCAAATATCCTCCCACTCAATATCACACATCATACAAACATAGCCTTTTGAATCCATCTTATCGTTAATCATATACACAGTAAAGACGGGAGCAAAGGGAGAAGATCTAGACTCGCAAGTATTACTTGCTAGGGGTGACAAATGAAAGGTTAGCAACTTAAAAACTTGAGAGTTCAGCCACATGTCAACTGGATGAGCGGAATGAAAGAGGTGGAGTGTAACACTTCCCGTTTTCGAATATTCTCAATCAACATAAACATCTTTTAAACTAACAGATTATCATAATCATTTCAGATTTCTTGAAAATTTCGACAGCACCTCCCCTAAACAATACGAGTCTACCATGATACAAGTATAACAATTTCGACTCACAACAGCCTACTTATATTCCATATAAGTATTTCGGCTCATACAGCCTACAGACAATCTCACGTATTAATATAATTTCGACTTGACATCGCCTATTTATATGAAAACACAATAACATAAGCTCGAGAGTACCCCTCTCGGCATCCATAAAATAATGCAGTACTAATATAATTCTAACTTATTATGATCATCACAGTTAACTCAATAATACTTTTTTGAGAATACATATCTCGATATCAACTAACTAATAAAAACTATTTCTAATGTCAACTCGAAATGAAACTATTGCGTGGGGTTGTTGGTAGGCTGTGTGAACCGAAATACTTATAAGGAATATAAGTGGGTCGTTGTGAGCCAGAATTGTTATACTTGTATTACGGTACACTCATATTGTTTAGGGGAGATGCCGTCAGAATTTTCAAGAAATCTGAGATGATTATGATAATCTATTGGTTTAAAAAGATGTTTATTTTAATTGAGGATATTAGAAACTGAGACCATTAAAGTTGGTATCAGAGCTTACAGTGGCTAGACCAACTTGTACTTATGAAACTTTCTACGATTTTTTCTTCATTTCCTGAGCAAACTCTATACTGTGTTTCATTATCAAGTTCTTATGCATTCAGTCTGTAACATATACATATCTCATATATCATATACGGGGTGCACCAACCACAATCACACTTTCATAAATGCAGTATATCCATCCAATTAATACACATATCTCAAATATACTTGTATGTCAAATAACCATATCACACTTTACAGTATTGACATCTCGTAGTTAGTGAAATGCACATCATACATTATTCATATATATATATATATATATATATATATATATATATATATATATATATATATATATATATATCAATCACAAATAAAGTGTGAGATTCTCTATCTTCCCCTCCTGCCGGGTCCTGCCCGACCCCTTCCTCCATTATATATGTATATAGCAATAACACCTTCTTCTCCCTCTTACCGGTTCTCGCTCGAGCCCTTCCTCCATTATATATATATTATAGCAATAACATCGTCTTCCCCCTCCTACCGGTTCTCGCCCGACCCCTTCCTCCGTTATACATATATTATAGCAATAACACCGTCTTCCTCCTCCTACCGGCTCCCGCTCGCCTTCTTCTTCCGTTATATTTGCATTATAACAATAAAATCGTCTTCCCCCGCCTACTGGCTACCGTCCGGCCCCTTCCTCTATTATATATGTATTACATCAATAACACTGTCTTCTCCCTCCTACTGGCTCCCGCTCGGCCCCTTCCTCTGTTATATATGTATTACATCAATAACACTATCTTCTCCCTCCTACCAGCTCCCGCCTAACCTTTTCATCTATTATACATGAATGCGACAAACATGTATACATGCACACACACAAGTAACAACCAATTTATCACAATATAGAATATCGACCAAGTACTATAATTTGCTTTCAAGCTTATCAATCTTATTTCCAAGAAAATGCATGCATATAAGTTACAAGTCAGAATTATAGTGATTTACTTACCTCATTTATATAGACGGAATTCTTATTCATGTTATCAGTTTTCAGTCTTTTTTGATCATCTTCAATAATGACTAAGCAAAATTATCAGGTTTATATTTTGCACTCGAGTAGGCTCTCTTTTACTACCAATCCACTAATTGTCCCAACCATTTTCATGTCGTGCGGCTCGACTATAACTAATGATGTCTTGCACTGTCCTATTCAATTGTGACATTTTGTATATAGGAACTGGGTACAATCCCTGACAGATTATTTAATAAAAGTCTTAACACTTGAAGAGAAGTTAGATAGAGTAATTATGGTAGGATGGTAACCATTAACATATTTGGACGTAAGCGAAGAAACTAAGTGATGATAGGTTCTTTCCAATCCATGATGAGATATCCCCTTTTAATTTTATTACTAGCAAGATCAAGAACTATCATGTGCCATAGACTAGTTGCAGACTCGTAGATTTGTTAGTCCTTGATATTTACAATTAGTTTGTTCTTTGGTGATTGAATAATGATTCAATTAGAAGGTTAAGTATATGGGGGTCCATGTATGCATTTTGATTCGATCAAGTTGACTGAGTAGGAGACTGGGAAGAATCTATTCCCACCTTATTACAAGAGACTAGAGTACGAAGAATTAGGAAATCTTGACTTGTTATCTAGAAAACTAGCACAGTCAGAAATGTCACGTTTATATATCAAACACAGACATTACTGAAATTAACAGGCACTACTATTGCAAATTTGGAAGAGAAAGAGATAAGCTGAAATCTAGTATAAGTCTAGTAGTTAATCATTCTGCTAAGACCTTGGAGTCATCCATCTGAGACCGTTACTCTAAACTATCCAATTTAGGCTTGGGGCCTAGAGCTACACTGTTTTCAGTTTGGAGACTTTAATTGGATCTCTAGGCTCAATTTGTTAGAAGTACTTTCTCCCAATAATGCTGCTTGAATGAGCCCATTTTTTTTATTTGTGTTAGTCTGAATCTAAGGAATTCAGATTGAGCCCAGATAATAAGCTCAGTCCAAAGCTTGTTCGGGTGTGCATGCATTTATTTCGCCTTGAAAGAGACACAAAAACCTTAACTGCCGAAGATTGTTAAAGAAATTATAAACTGTTCAATGTCTATTTGTTTGCTTTCCACACAATGTCCAAATCAAATAAGAAAAAGTCATGTCCTTGATTTTTTTTTTTTTTTTTTTAAAGAGTAAACGGTGGGCCTAACATAGACCCGTCATGTTTCATTGATAAGACTTTAATGAAAACAACTCTTAGAATGCAAAATATATAATCGCAATATAAACTTCTCAAACTAAGCAGTGACATAGTACATGCAGATGCAAGAGGAAAGAAAAAAACAAAAAACTCCGAGCAAATTCAGAGGAAGAACTCACTGAGACAAAATACAAGTTTACATTAAAACCGATCGGGCTTCTTCTAATAAGTTGGTTATGCTATCAGAGTTAATTTTTGCCCGTGTGGGTGAGAGCTCTTCAATAATTTTGACTCTCATTTTTTTTTACCACGTGTCTTCATCTAGTAAAAAAATTATTATGGCTTGAGCAAACTGAGCACTCTGTTTAAAAGTAATCAAAATATGTCTCGCATCCTATTAAACACAGAAAATCTGTCTTTCGAATAAATTGAAGAGTTTGATAAAATTTCAAAGGAGTCGGGATTTTATTGCCACACTGTGGTGGATAAAAATCAGCTTATTGTGGATCAAATCCACCATAAGCAATTAGTGTAGCTCCTCGGATGACACCTGTATGAGCACACATAGAAAAAGTCATTTTTTTAGGTTAGGAGCACTTGTGGTGTGTTGGCCTAAGACTTTTGGGTATGGGAATCAGTAAGTAGAATGGAAGTAAGGACCGATAGAGAAAAACTGCCAGTGTAGTGGATGAAGGGACTGCGCAGAGGATAATTGTGGGTGTATTGATGTGTTGGCAGAGAAAAACTACCTGGTGTGATGTGTGATGTGTATGCTTAGAGGGTTAGGGAAGCGATCCTCTTCTCCTAAGAGAACGATCATATGCCTGACAAGGATGCTGGTGTGGAGGCGGAATTGACGAACTGCTATAACTGCACGATCTTCACATATTGAATTTGTTGTAATGACTATGATCATCTATGCTGGTCGGTTAGGAGTGCATGCTGGAAAGTCTATCACTGTGCATAATTGCCCGTGCTGATAGGGTTATTACACGTTATGAACGTGGGTGAGGGAGGAACTGCATAAGTATCGGCGAAGATCATGAACGATCTGTTGTTAGAGCTTCAGGTTTGGAGTTGGTACATTCGGAACAGGGAAGATTTCAGAGCAAAAATGATCTCAAAGGGAGAGGTAGAGGTCTCGAAATGAAGGAAAGCGGCTCCGGAATGGGGATATCTTTGGGACGGAGGGGAGTTCCGGGATGATCATGAGTGGCAGATACTTCGAATTGGATTCAGAGAGTTGTGTATTTTTCAGGAGAAGCTCTTGATACGTTGGACACATGTTATTATCCTGTTGAAAGTCAAATTTTGATCACGACACACACCAAGTAAATTATGTTGAATTTGCTAAATTAAATTAAGAAAAAGGAAACTTATTTTTCATTTGGTTGTTACTTGTAGGCCCAATCCATTTCCTTTGTCCCTTATAGTTTTATTTTAGTCTCCAACTTTGTTAAGCCCCATCTATTTTTGGGTTTTGGGTTTAATTTGACTTAAGCCCAAACCAACTCACTCTTAAGATTTGTAGAAGATAAAGGCCTTTTTTTCATGTGAACTAAGAGAAAAATATCCACTTTTATTGGGATTAATTGGAAGATCATATTTTGCTGGGTTTTGACATGGTGAGCGAGTATTCACTAGGTGAGATCCTCACAGCACTACTTTCACTAAAGATCCCATCATCCTACATGCAAAAAGAGATTTGCATACTGGAAATATTTGTAGAGAAACAGATTGTTGAGACCCATCCAGAATGAGCAGAGGCCTTTTATAGACAGTTCACTTTTTTCATTCCACTGATCTAATCGACGTGAGACTAAACTCCCAAGTCCCTTAGTTGCTAATCTCTCATTAGTCATTAACTACAGCGAGTGATGGTTACGAATCTAAATCTCCTCTATTTGTGCCTACCTTAATTTTATCTCTCTGCCATCTTTATAAGCAGCAAAGAACCTACGTCTAAAAGATGGAATGGATTCAAATCTTCAGTGTTCGTGTTCTGTGTGAACGCACAACAGTCAGATACAATCACAAGTTTGTTAAGATGATAACAACAAGAGAAGAACTCTACACAAGAGAAGAACTCTACAGGAGAGAGAACAGTGGTTCAATCTAGCTAACAATAAAAAAAAATAAATTACTAGCACTCAGTTCAGCTTGTTATTATTAAGTTGTCTTCTTCGGCTTATCTCATCATATATGCTTCAAGTTTGGAGATGGGGAGGGGGATTTAAATTAGATCGATTACATGTCATTTGAAGAGCTTATTTCTTAGTGTTTAAGACATTAGTCTACATATATAATCCCGGAATTGATCCAGAGTCCTGGATAATTTCTCTAGCGAAACAGTTTTCTTATTTCTTCTTGTATGGAATTTAGTCCTGCCTTGCTCAATTTGATTCCCAGTGTTTCTACAGTTGGCTCAAACTTGGTCCAATGGATTTTTGATTGCTTCGAGCATCCAACCCAGCCCCTTCTGGTTATCTTTACTTTATGAAACTGAGCTCCACCTTCAGAGTGTTGCTTTTGGTTACATCTTGATGGGAAAAATACATTGTTGCCAAACAGTATAAGCCACTTTTCCCACTCGTGCAGTCAAAGAATGAAAAATGCTTATATATATCCAATAGATACAAGTTCACACTCTTCATGTATGTATTACCCACTCATAATGCACGGTTGAATATAAAATCTTTCTTTTCACTATTGTTAGGTTTGGAGGAAAAGAGACGGATGACAGCTTAACTCTAGATGGGGATACTATCCTTGCACTACACACTAATGATTATTACTTTAACATCCTACCTGAAACTCGCCATTGGCATCGAGAGTTTGTTTAATCAAAATAAAAAGATACAAATATCACTACTAAACTGTTGAAAAAAATTCTGCAACAATCAAGAATTTGGACGAATATAATGATAAAGCGATATCAGATGATAAAGAACAATTGTTGAAGGAGAGAACCACGATAGATGTAGAACCAAACACGAAGTATCTATTGAAGAGATCGATTCCGATCGAGATGGACACTTACTGAATGCGCTTTACCTGCGTCTCTTTCACGTTAAATGAAGCGAACATTAATTGAATGCCAATTTTGTCGATGGAAAAAGAGATCGTGATATCCATGATAAGAGTAGTGCAAAGAAGGAACGTTCAAGAAGAAAAAAAATCTATATCCAAGAAAAGCACTTTCAACGTCAATAGGAGAGGCCAATGTTGCTAAAAGTGATGAGGATGACATAGGAGCCCAAAAGAGGAGGAAAGAACATCAGTCGGACAAGAGGAGGCAATCGTCGTTGATATAAGAGGACATGGTCGGCGATGACATGGTGACTTGTGATCACTATAAGAAGAGGAGGTATTGCCCACAATGTCGAAGGAGACAAGAGGAAGAGCTCATCATGTTCGAATCTAAATCAGATTTGGACGGGTCTGAATTCGGTTTGGATTCGGTCTGAAGAAATGAGACTAGTTGATGAGATGTTGACGACACCAATCTTGTTCTTTTGTTCAGATTAGAACATGAAAGATCATTGCAAGAAATAGCGACTAAAAATAAGAGATGGTAGGCGTCAGACGATGAGGACCTGAACGAGAAAAACCTTAAAGAGGCGCAAACAAAAAATGACCCGACATTAGGCTCATGCTACATTGAGTGAGGCCCAACACAGGCTTGAGGAAAAGATCAAGAGAAGAAAATTCTAGTGGCAGAATGAATTTTAGAGATATGACTTCTGATACCATGAGAAAAATAGATGATTGACGGCTTAACCCTAGATGAGGATAACCTCTCCTTTTTATAGATGAAATAAATAGAGAATTACAATACTATCCTTACTTGTGCTACACACTAATGATTATTACTTTAACAACTATTATTAACGTCAACACCTCCATGGGAGTTGGCGTCCCAATTAGTGATTAGTCTACGATTATGCATTATTATATCGCATTTCCCCACCGTTTTATGAATAAATTGTCAGTCTAAACCGTATTTTGGTCTCTATTGCAGGTAAATCAAGAGTTCAAGGGCAAAGGAGTAATAAGAGCTTAATTAAACCCCTTTTAGGGTAATTAATCCCGAATTTCGTGGAGGCCAAGCAAGGGATCATCTAGAAGATACGATGAACCTAGACTCTTACGCACGTCAGACGAATATTCGGGCGAAATTACCAGAAAAGGAATATACCAAGAAGACCCTGGAAGCCCGAGGAAGCATCGCACCAAAACCAGGGACTTTTGTCCCTGGTATTGCTGCGAAAACGCGGCAATTGCCGCATTTCCGCGGCAATGGAGTGGAGCCACGCGTCGATTTTCGACGCGTGGCCCCGTCTCGTCTTCCAGAGGGTTCCTAAGCCTATATATACCCCTATATTTGGCCAAAACGTGAGAGCTTTTCGTTTTTAGGAGTAGGTTCTGATTTTCTCTATGTTTTAGGTTAGTGTAGGTAGGTGCTCTTCATTTCATTTATCTTGTATTTTTTCTTCTTTTTAGATCTTGTAGTAGGGCTGAGAGACTCACAGAGAGAGATAGAGAGGGATTGATGTAATAGATGGTGACAGTTATGTAAAGGTGTCTCCTTTCTTCTCCAATGTACTCTCCTTCATCTTCTACATGATGTGTTGCTTGGCTAACTTTTCTTCTCATGGCAATCTAACTACTAACCACTAACCATCTAACCACTTACTTGATAATCCACATGAATCGGGTAGCCTCTATAAGGCCTTGTTCTTGCAAGAGCCATTGATGGCTCATGATGATGGGTTCTAACATCTAACTTGCTAACTTGCTAACCAAGCTAACTCTCTCTTATTTCATGCTTTCTTTCAATGGTCTGATGATTTAATGTTTGTATTAGCTTGCTCTTGATGCAAGTTTGAATGTGAAGAACCATCTCATTTGCCATGCTTTGTATCGTCTCTTGAAGCCAAGGATTAGTGATGGCCGAGAATCAAATGTGAGGCAACTATCATTAAGAGGTTAGCATGATTAGTGGATCAATTAGTAGTTAGTAGCCATGAGTTTTCTTTTATCTTGCTTTAAAAACTATTTTCAAAGTATCATTTTCATCGTTGTTTTCACCGCTTTCTTTGTTTGTCTTTGTTTTCATTTTCTTTACTACAAACTTCTTCTTCTTTTCTATTTCGTTTTTCAAACCATTTCTCTTTTGTTTTCTTCACCGTTTTCATCACCTCCTCACCTACCACTTGCTTGTTTTCCTTTTCTTTTCTTTTCATTTCTTTTAACAAAGAAGAACTGTTAACAAACAACGTGAATAAAAACTGTCAATGCTTTTATCGCCTCCCTTCCCTGTGGATTCGACCCGTTGAGCCAATGCTATAACGGAAGTATCGAGGGTACATTAGCACATGCGAGCTTTTATATTGATTTCACAAAATACACACTTTTGAGTGCTAGTTCCCCCCGAACAAATTTTTGGCGCCGTTGCCGGGGAAGGGAATGGTTTTGATTTCACGTTTTTGTTAACATTGTCTTCTCTGTTTTGGTGTGCAGGACAATCTTTACAGGTGCTTAACATTGCAGAATAAACACTAGCATTGCATCTCCCTGTTCTAGAAAGCAGGGACCCAGCTTCTAAAGAACCGCCGCGCAAACGCGACTTTTGCCGCGAAAACGCGGCCATTTTGTAATCATTGTGTATCTTGTCGTGTTGGGATGTGTTCATTGTAATAGCTAGTGGATCTGTATTATTACTTTTCTGCTTTGATTGCCTACACACCATAATAAACTAAAGAACTAAAATACGGTATTTGGACGCTTTTAAAACGGTTTAGACATTTGCATTTAGGCACGTGTCCATTCAATTCCAATATACTATATTTTGTTCTGTTATTGTGATCTGGATGGAGATGTACACATGGCATTGCATATAGCATAAGACAAACACGTGGATGATTTATCGCTTTATGTTATATTCTTGTCTATATTGCACACTTGCACGAATTGAAATTAAGGGCAAAACCCATAAAAGATAAGGTGGGAATTTCATCACCCTTCCTTAGCCCAAAAATCACCTCCCCACTCACACAACCCAAGCCCTAATAAAAACTGATAGACGTTGGCCCCTAGGGACATCTCAGACTCATTAAGAGATTGACCGAGGGTGGAACTTGTTTTGAATTTTACTCTTGTGAAATCGGTGTCTAAGGTTGGGGATTAAGAGGTTACGCCTCGAAGATACCGTGGTTTGGCGTAATTAAGGCCCGTTGCTTACGCACGGATACCTCCCACCATATTTTGCCCCTACCTGGTCGATTAGCTTGTGGTCGGATTCAAGCAACAACCTCCCCCGGGTAATCGACCAGTTAGGAGTCGTCTAGGTCTAGGTCAACCCTACTATAGGCTTGGTTTTGATTTTTTCTTCTCTTTTTGTTTGTTGTTTGATTTTTTCTTTTTGTTTGTAATTATTTATGAAATGGAATTCAACAATAACAATTCTTTCAATTCGAATATGAATCCATATTTCACACCGACCCTGTTCGATTCGGATAATTCCAACCCGGCTTTTTACAATATGTATCAACCAAATACACCGGGTTGAACTTATCCGAATCAATACAACCCATACCCACATTCTTATGACTATAATTTTCAAAATAATTTCAACTCGTCATAGAGTCAATGGGGATTCACTTCCCCCGAGTTTAATTTTCAACCTCCTTGTCCACCATATCCACCTTGTCCACAATTTACACAATTTACATCCCCCAATTTCGCTTCCTATACTCCTTTTTCTGAACCACCAATTGAAGAAAAATCTGAGTTACAAAAGAGTATATAAGCCAATCTACAAGAGGCCGAGCAACAACTTCAGAAAACATTGGCCTCTCCAATTCCACAGTATTTTCAAGAGTCTTATTCAGTTTCACCTCCTCATAATGAACAACCATCTGCCCTGGAAATGAGTAAGGAACTCTTGTGTGAGTCCAGGCTTCAATCTCAAAACATTTTTGACTCACATTCTTCACAAATTTTCAAAACTAAGATTCTTATACTCCCATTCTAGAGCATCCACTTGTAGAAAAATCAAGTCTAGAAAAGAGTATAGAAATCTTGCAGGAGTCTATGTTGCAATATCTAAAATCATCTGCCGAGTCTGTCAATAGGTTGGAAACACAATTGAGTCAATTGGTTAACATTTATAGGAATGAGGAAACTCTATCTTATCAACCTTTGACCAATTCAGCTATGCCAAACTCTATTGATGATCTGACCCAAGACTCTTGTCATTTTGGAAATCAAGATTCAATTTCAGCACACCCATCTGAACTTGTCCAAACTTTAAATGTTAAAGATCCCATTGACATTTTGGCAAGTAATCCTTTTCCTGAAATTGAACTTGAGCATGAATATGATCATGAACCTCAAATTAGTGATTCAATTATACTTCCTGATTCAATTATGACTCCGGTGTTTTTACCTGAATTCAGGCCTTTTCCCGAGTCAGTATGGATCCTGTACCAATCCATTGTGAAATTGAATCACCAATCTTTTATGATGATCATATTGAACTTGATCAATTTCATACTTTTGAAAGTCCCATTGATAAATTGGCAAGTTCTCATTTTTGTGGAATTGAACTCAATAAGGAATGTGACTTTGATCCTCAAATTTGTGATTCAGTTCAAATTCCTGAATCATTATTGACTCCTGTTATATTACCCAATTTGAGTAACATTTTCGAGTCAGTTTTGATTCCCATACCTGTCATTCCTGAACTTGAATCACCAATCTTAGAAAGTCACATTCCATCATGGGGAAATGACTGTGGACTTGAGTTTCAACTTCTTGATTTGGACCCACTTCCAGAACCAATCTCGACTCCCGAACCTTTACTTGACTTAAGTCTTTTTCCTGAGTCGGTATTAGTTCCTGTACTTCCTGAGTCCAAATCAATCATTCCATTCTGGGACAAGGGTCTTGATAAATTTGACTCTGAAATTATTTTGAAAATTTGAAAATTAGATAGGGTAAATTTTTTAATAAAAATCATTCATATCTGCATCATTCTAGTGGGTTGTATTCTAGAGGTCTCTGGTGGGTTCCTCCGGACTCCACCCAAGTTGGATTGGGCCGCATTCCGTGGACCAATCAGACCACCACCGGAACCACCACCTTGAGGTGATTTTTTCCTTCCCTCTCTATTTGTTTCATGCATACATTCATCAGATGCATTGAGGACAATGCATGAGATAAGTGTGGGGGAGGGTTTACTAATGTAGAGTTTTTTTAGATTTTCTTTCTTTTACACTTCTTTTAGGATATTTTTAGAAATCTTCCCTTTTGTATAGGAATTTTTTCTTTCTTTAAAAACTTTTTGAAATAAGAGACAAAGTTTGGTCTATTTTTAAGAAAATTAAGATGATCTTAGAAATTAAGAAAGCCTTAATTATAACATCTTAAACCTAGTCAAAATAATAGATCTTGTTTAAAATTATAGGTTAAGTATAAAAAATTGGGGAGATAATTTTATCTTGGATTTGTTGCCTTAGATAGTATGCACTTCACACTTACACAATTTTTGGGATGGAAACAAAGACCTAAAATGCCATAAAGTAAAAATAAATAAAAAGAAAAAGAAAGCATCACTTATTAAGCTGGATAATTATGCCTCAAGAAGCATGATTATTCACGCCTAACGGTGGTCAGAAAAAAAAAATAATCCCTCTTAGTTTTGTGGCCTTGTTTACTTGAGTCCTTAAACCCGAGGGATGTTTTCTCATCTGATGCCCTAAAACCGTCTGGTCTGGGAGTCATCGGTTATAAGCTCACTACATGGGTGAACTAGAAAGCCTAAGAAAACTAAGGGAAGAGAAAAGAAGAAAAAGAAAGAATATATATATATATATATATATATATATATAATATATATATATATATATATATATATATATATATATATAAATGGCTTGATGGTTGGAGTTGAAATCCCAGAAATCTTCACTATCACAAAGTGCATATTATCTAGGTTTTATGAAAGATAAAATATTCAATCCAATTTTGAGTTCTTACCTTAATTGAAGACAAGATCTTACATAGAGACTAAGTTTAAGGAAGAATGATTTTTGGTGGACTTATGACCTTAGATTGCTTATATTTTTACAAAAATATTTTGAAAACTTTTCTCTCCTTCAAAATGTGTTTTCAAAATACTAACATTTGTCTTCTTTCTTTATGGATTTTGTGGGTACAGTCCGCTGAAAACCCTCAGGAGACAACACTCCTCCTCTAGGGTAACCTAGAGGTTTAACGGCTTGTTGCACACGCTCAGTGCAATTGCGTCACCTGCAAAAGTGGTGTAATAACATTTGTAGTATAGTTTTTCTTTTCTTGTTTTGCTCGGGACGAGCAAAAGATAAGTGTGGGGGTGTGATTAGTTTACGATTATGCATTATTATATTGCATTTTCCCACCATTTTATGAATAAATTGTCGGTCTAAACCGTGTTTTGGTCTCTATTGTAGGTAAATCAAGAGTTCAAGGGCAAAGGAGTAATAAGAGCTTAATTAAACCCCTTTTAGGGTAATTAATCCCGAATTTCGTGGAGGCCAAGCAAGGGATCATCTAGAAGATACGATGAACCTAGACTCTTACGCACGTCAGACGAATATTCGGGCGAAATTACGAGAAAAGGAATATACCAAGAAGACCCTGGAAGCCCGAGGAAGCATCGCACCAAAACCAGGGACTTTTGTCCCTGGTATTGCCACAGAAACGCGGCAATTGCCGCATTTCCGCGGCAATGGAGTGGAGCCACGCGTCGATTTTCAACGCGTGGCCCCGTCTCGTCTTCCGGAGGGTTCCTAAGCCTATATATACCCCCGTATTTAGCCAAAACGTGAGAGCTTTTCGTTTTTAGGAGTAGGTTCTGATTTTCTCTATGTTTTAGGTTAGTGTAAGTAGGTGCTGTTCATTTCATTTATCTTGTATTTTCTCTTCTTTTTAGATCTTGTAGTAGGGCTGAGAGATTCAGAGAGAGAGAGATAGAGAGGGATTGATGTAATAGATGGTAACAGTTTATGTAAAGGTGCCTCCTTTCTTCTCCAATGTAATCTCCTTCATCTTCTACATGTTGCTTGGCTAACTTTTCTTCTCATGGCAATCTAACTACTAACCACTAACCATCTAACCACTTACTTGATAATCCACATGAATCGGGTAGCCTCTATAAGGCCTTGTTCTTGGAAGAGCCATTGATGGCTCATGATGATGGGTTCTAACATCTAACTTGCTAACTTGCTAACCAAGCTAACTCTCTTTTATTTCATGCTTTCTTTCAATGGTTTGATGATCTAATGTTTGTATTAGCTTGCTCTTGATGCAAGTTTCAATGTGAAGAACCATCTCATTTGCCATGTTTTGTATCGTCTCTTGAAGCCAAGGATTAGTGATGGTCGGGGATAAAATGTGAGACAACTATCATTAAGAGGTTAGCATGGTTAGCAGATCAATTAGTAGTTAGTAGACATGAGTTTTCTTTTATCTTGCTTTAAAAACTATTTTCAAAGTATCATTTTCATCGTTGTTTTCACCGCTTTCTTTGTTTGTCTTTGTTTTCATTTTCTTTACTACAAGCTTCTTCTTCTTTTCTATTTCGTTTTCCAAACCACTTCTCTTTTGTTTTCTTCACCGTTTTCATCGCCTCCTCACCTACCACATGCTTGTTTTCCTTTTCTTTTCTTTTCATTTCTTTTAACAAAGAAGAACTGTTAACAAACAACGTGAATAAAAACTGTCAATACTTCTATCGCCTCCCTTCCCTGTGAATTCGACCCGTTGAGCCAATGCTATAACGAAAGTATCGAGGGTACATTAGCACATGCGAGCTTTTATATTGATTTCACAAATTACACACTTTTGAGTGCTAGTTTCCTCCCGAACAATTAGGCATGTCAATGGGTCGGGTATAGACCTAGACCTGACCATAATGAACCTGATTAGAGGGGATGGGACCCTATGTCCTGAACCCAAATCTGAATCGGAGCCGGACCCATTTACCCGATTAGTAAATTGGTCGGGTCTTGTTTTACTTGAACCATACACTATTTTACCCGAACCCATTTAATTTTAATCCTAACCCTCTCACAGGTTTGCTCACTCTCTTTCTTGAGAGCTCTCTCCTCGCCACCACCCTTTCTGAGTCTTCTGAGTCTCTCTCCTCTCGAGCTCTCTCTGTCTCCTCTCACCACCGTCCTCTCTCTCATCTCTCGTCTCTTTCTCAGCTCTCTAAGCCATGGATCCTCCCCCTTTCCTCACTCTCATTCTTTCAATCTCCACCTTCATCCTCGCGATCTCTCCTCCAACAACCTCACCAGTGTCGTCCCCACCTCCATCAACGTCCTCGGATCACGTGAATCTCTCAATCTCAACTCCAATTCCCTCGCTGGATGTCACGCCCCGCTTCCCAAAATACGCTGGGGGGAGACACGACGAGAGTCGACGATACATATACGCAAGAAAAATACCCCACATACTGTTGGCCCAGAGGCCCTTCACTCTAGTTTTGATGATGATTAACTCATGCAGTTATAGTTTACTAATAATCTTGTGATATTTAGTTTCAGATATTTGATCAAGATATTAGTAGGTGATTAGTTTCAATAAAGATGCTTTGGAGCTTTCACATGTAGATTCAAAAGCTCGCGCGTAAAGATCGCATCTAGTACTCGGTTGGAGTCAAGCTCGGTGGATCGTGTTTGGATCGAGTCGGCTTGGAGACAAGAAGACCACGGTTTTGAAAGTACACCTAGAGGGGGGTGAATAGGTGTACGGCTAATCTAATGAACTAAATGCGAAAATTAAAACTAAATTGCAACTACAATTAATGCAACCAACGAGTGTAGCCGAATTTCCGGTGAAGAGATCTGGACTAGCTCCTCTTGATTCCTCTGAATAAGAGTTGAGGCGCTATATGAAGCTCTCGTGGTTAAGCACAAGTGAGGCACATACAAACAAGCCAAGCATATAATTATGAATGATCAATATGAAATGATGTAAGGCACAAATTAAAGAGAGAGAGTTAGAGAGACAATGGATCAATCGCTAACACACGGATATGTTTCGAGGTTCGAGCACACAGCTCTACGTCCCCGCCTTCACACAGAAGGATTTCCAACCCACTTGTCCACACAGGACTCCCACACAGGGAACCTCCATTGAGGATTTGTGGCAATACAATTACCAGGAGTACACAACTCCTCTCTCGATTACAAACACAACCTCTCACTAGAGGCTAGGCACAAAGCCACACAAATCAACCTCACAAATGAGGGAAAGGCACAAAGCCAATACAACCAATCAACCTCTCACTAGAGGGATAGGGCACAAACCACCACTCCAAAATCAACCTCTACCCAAGAGGGATAGCACAAAGTAGGAGGGTTTACAACTTAGTGACCAAAAAAACACAAACTAATTCTTTTTCACAAAAACAAAGATCCTATAGAGAAGATAGAATGATATAGCTCAAATGTGGAGAAACAAAGTGTTTTGAACAAAGAAAATCACTTAGGAAATCTTCAAATAAATATAGAATTTTTAAACCAAAAATCAATTCCCAAAAGACTATTTTCTCTGAAATAAAAACACTTTAAAAACAATTGAAGATCAAATCTTTGAAGCTCTAAAGCTCTTTTTAAAACTTGTAAAAACATTAGAGAATAGGAGAATTTTTGCTCTTGAAAGTCATACACAAAACAGCTCACAAATGGGGTTTTTATAGCCCCTTTAAAAAAACTAGTCGTTGCAGTCAAATATGGTCAGAATTGACCATCCGGTCGACCGGCCAACGGTCAAAATTTGACCGTTGCCAACCACCGGTCGACCGCCTGGTCGACCGTCCTTACCCGAGAGTAAGGGGACTTCAGTCGGTCGACCGCACAGTCAACCGGCCAAACCCAATGGCCTTTGTGCACGTCTCGTGCACGTCCGGTTGACCGGCTCCTGGTCCGGTCGACTGCCAGGGCCTGGCAGAAACAATTTAGGGATTGAGAAACTGGGTTTTTAATTCTCAAATAAATCCCATAAATTCTCTAAAAAAATTCACAAAAATAAGTTCAGTATAATACTTTGATAAACAAACATGTGTGAAAAATTCAACACATATTTCAAACAATTTGAGCCATAGTTGTGTTATGGAAATTTTATCGAAAACCAAAAACTGTATTTTCTAAAACTTGAATTTTTCAAATGGAAATCCGATTTTTTCAAAACTCATCCAAATACAAAAACATGATATTTAAACAACTTTTAAGCATGTGGTATATGGATATACTCCAATATACATATAAAGATATATATCAATATTTTTGATATTAAATCCGAAAATATGTTTTTGTTAAAATACAAAACCTAAATACATGAATAGGTTATCAAACTAAGTTTGTCTAAGATATGAAGCATACATATATAGAACAAATCTAATACACATTAAACCATGTAAACTTGTTTTGAATATATCTATTCATGAAAATCAAGATCGGTTAAACCAAAAACCAAAATATGAAACGTGTGTGTGTGTGAACTTGAGCATATCACACTATCTAGTCTTTACAAATGGATCTAAAACAAAATCTAAACTATGTACCGAAGTCTACTTGACGAACTCCGTCTTCAAGCCAACTCGATCCAAACGTGATCCACCGAGCTTGACTCCAATGAGTGCTAGGTATGAACATTGACGCTCGGGCTCTTCAATCACTATGTGAAAGCTCCAAAATACCTTTGTTGAAGCTAATCACCTACTAATATCTTGGTTAAGTATCTGAAACTAAACATCACAAGATTATTAGTAAACATAACTGCATGAGTTAATCATCATCAAAACTAGAGTGGAAGGCCTTTGGGCCAACAATCTCCCCCTTTTTGATGATGACAAAACTCATAGAGTTATATATGCATGGATTAAAGTTAAGCTTCAAAGAAGCTCCCTTTAACTCATGCATAGCAATAAACAGAATATATGCAATGAATACTAAACATGGATATGCATCAATAGCATAAAAACAATGAAATGAACATGCTCTTGATACTAAACATGAAATACACATGCTCTTGATACCAAACTTTTAAAATAAATTCCTTTTCCTTTTTAAAATAAACTTGTTCTTAAATAAGCTTTTGATACCAATAAAAATTTCAATGAAAAAACTTAAGCTCTTGATACCAATCAAAGCCTCTTGATACCAATCAATAAAATAAAATTCTTAATACCAATTGGAAAGATAATCACTAAACAATAAACATGTATATAAACTCAAATACTTCTCCCCCTTTTTGTCAATCATCAACAAAGGGGTCAAAGAAAACAATATTCTCCACTTTTTGTCTTAAACAAAAAAATATCAATAAGGGGTGAACTCAAAATAAAACTTTCTTGATACCAATTGTAAGAAAAAAATATATCAATTGAGTGCATCATGATATCAATAAAACAAAACATACCAATTGAAAGTACATAATTGAAAGTACATAATGTGGTACATAAAACAAATATGGATTTAAATACCAATTGATACCAATTGTAAATAAATACCAATTAAATACCAATTGTAAGTAAATAAATCTAAAATTTTGATGTCATTAAAACATACCAATTTTAAGTAAACTTATAGATAATCTTGATACCAATTTGTAAAGATTAGTACCAATAGAAAGTAATTTTTCATTAAAAACATATGATACCAAAAATAATCAATATCCTTTTTCAATTATTTTTAACATAAGGTGTGGGAGTAGAATAACAAAACCAATTGAAAGGTGAAATATAAAATTTTCTCCCCCTTTATGAAATACCAAATAAAATGATGCATAAGCTTGTATAAGATATCAATTGAAATATAATCAATTGAAATATAATAGTCATTTAAAATCAAGCTTCGCATAATCAAAATTTGTGCTCAAAGATATAGAGATATAGTAAGAACAAATAAAACACATATATAAGTATACAAAATGAATGTCAATAGTGATAACAATTGAAAAGATCCAATAATACCAATTGAAACACAATAAGATTAAGTGTATAACTCATATTACTTTCTACCCATTTCATGCACATGTTTAAAAAGATTTTCAATAATAAGCATATAAGGCATGGTCGCCCAACCAACCGCCCTTAAATGGGTAGGGTTTTTAAAAATAGGTTTGAAAATATAGTATGTTTGAAAAGCTCTACCACAATGAAGAATACGAACTAGTTTTAAGAAAAATTTGAAAACTAGTACGAAATCCTTCAAGCAAGAAATAAAACAAAATTATATTCCATGAAACATGAAAATCATCAAAACGATTTAATCTTCAAGGTATATGTATGTCATGTTCAAAATAAAGTATACATACATATCCAAACATAACGAGTCCACAAAAGTATATGTGAACGCAAGTGGCTCAAGGATGTATATGTATATCTAATAGTTTAGACAAAATGGACATATACATGAAGTTAAACATAAACACGAAAAATATGTAAAATGGGGAATATAAGTTAAATGTATGAATTATCAAAATTAGACTATACTAGTACATCTAATGAGTACAAATGAGCGTTCAAGCACAAACATATAATGGTCTATTTGTGGCTCACTAGTTGTACAAGTATATATCCTAGTTTTAATGAAAACTAACATCTAACCATGTAATCAAAACATGAAGCATAGAAGTCAAAAATAAAACTCATAAACATCCATATGATCAATATGTATATGCACATGCATTAGATCTAGGACATACACATTAGTTAAAAACAAAGTGAGAACACTAAATATAAATCCATATAAAATATGGGTGTCTCAAATAACTAAACATGTATATCACTAATCTAAATATCATGGCATATGACATACTAATCATGAAACATTAAAAAAAAACATGCTAAAAATCAATGATATGAAAAGCATGTAAAAATGAGGAGTAAGGGATAGTTACCAAAACCTAGAAGGCAACTTTACATGTCTCCAAAACAAGGTGGTCCTCCCACCAAACTCCCCTTGAAAGTGATGCATCCAAATTGTCCTCTTTAAGCTCGGAACGCATCCACCTCAAGGTACCGTCACTCTCACGTCATGCGAGAGCCCACACCTACATCAAATACAAAAAGGGTGGTCTTTGGTACCCATACTCTTTTGGGTCAATGGGGGTTAGTTCCTTTCCTAACCCAAACAAACTTATTTGCTAAATTAGAATCATTTATACGATCATAACAAAATTTAGTAAGGTGGCCCTTACGTCCACAATGTGTACAAGTGTACACATGAGCATACATAGTGTTGTGTACATGAACGTGCGAAGCATGTGTATGCGTGATTTGTGTGCATGCATAAAAGGAACTTGTTTCTTTCGAAACATAGATTCCAAACGTGTATGGTTCATGGCACAATGGCTCAAAGTGGAGCCCAAACAATCCACACTCTTCTTTAACAAACAAATATCATTATCAATCCTAGAAGAAGAGGTGCATGTAATAGGTAAGCTAGGTGAAGTTACACTAGCATGGCAAATATGAGAATCTAAATCATTTTTCAAAGAAACATTTTTCTTTAAACAATCTTTTAATTCTTGTGAAATCAAGTCAATTTTGTTTTTCAAAGAATTATTCTCTTTTAATACAAAATCAAAATTTGAAGTTAAATTCTCATTTTTCTTCAAAATATATTCACAATCTTTTTTACTTTTCAAAATTTTATTTTCATTAAGAGCAAGATCAAGTTGGGATTTAAGTGAGTCAAGTTCACTCGAAATCTCATCCCTCTCTTGCAAAGCAATCTCTAGTTTAGAAGATAAATTTTTATTTTCTTTTTAAACCAACACTTTCCTTTTTCAAAAGTTTGTATTTTGAAATCAAATTTTCACAATTTTTAGCAAGTTCATCATTCATGGCTTGTGCTTCTAAACACTCATTGCAATAGAAACTAGTGCTAGCATCTAGTTGAGTGTCCGAGTGTACCTCAAGGGAGTCATTCCCTTGAACCATGAAGCAACGTTCATCGGACTCGTCTCTTCTAGATCTCCTCATCTTATCGTTAATCTTTGGTAGCTCAGGAGAAGTCAAAATGCTCCATACCGCAAAAGCCAAATCATAGCGAGAAAAACACATAAATATTCTTTATGAAGAGATGCTCTAAGTGCCTTTAGGGCTATTGCATTGGCCTCTATATGCTTGCTATCATTAGAGTAAGATTCCTTGGTAATGGCAAGGTAAACATGCAAGCCTAGGGCTTTTAAATGACAACTCATAAGAACCTTCCGTATGTCAAGTCTAGAGATATCAAACTTGGGAGGAACATCCATGAGTGCAAACTATATGTGTTCAAGTGCAAATGAAAAAGCTAGATTAGCTAACCATGATCACACTCTTAGGTGGTTAAACCAAATATCGGGAGCGTAGGCTCTGATACCAATTGAAAGTACACCAGAGGGGGGTGAATAGGTGTACGACTAATCTAATGAACTAAATGCGGAAATTAAAACTAAATTGCAACTACACTTAATGCAACCAACGAGTGTAGCCGAAT
>JAVJIF010017741.1:0-61610 GCA_038442645.1 Agave tequilana | reverse complement strand
TATTTTTGGCAGCCTATAAATTGGGATTTTGTCATCTGTTTTGAGGTTAAACATTTAGGAGACTTCTTGAGCGTTTTTCAGACACTTTTAGAGGAGTTTCTCTACAAGATTTAGTGCAAATACTTCCAATCAAAAGGAAGAGTTTTTATCAGAGAGTGTTTAAGTGATTTCTTGTGTTTCCAACAAAGCTTTCTTTCCTTGCTTTTCTCACACCACACTTGAGCTATCCATTGCTAGATATTCCTATAGGTGTGTTGTAGTGAGAACTCTTTAGGTGATCAAGAGTTGTGTGATCATCAAAGAGATCTTTTCTTGTAATTTTGAGGAAACGGGCAAGTGTGCTCGTTGTGGTTGAGTTCGGGTGCGAACTGTGGTGCGAGGTGCATCCTCGTCAAGCCGGTGGGCTTGTGGTGTGTAAGGGACTTTGGGAGTCCGAGGGTTTGTAGGTGTACGGCACCGAGGAGAGATCCGGTGGGATCTTGCATAGTGGAAATCCTTCGTGTGTCGAAGGCGGGATGTAGAGCAAGTGTGCTCGAACCTCGAAACAAACCCTTTGTGTTTGCGATTGCTTACTCTATCCCTCCTCTCTCTTTGTCTCTTTATATCTTGCATTACTTACATTGTCTTTACTTTACATGCTTGATATACCCTTGTGCTTAATTGATATACATACTTGCTTGGGATTGTTGTTAACACTAGTATTCAACCAGAGAGCCAACGCGGCACCTCAACCCATTCAAGGGGAATCTAGAGGAGCTTGTCCAGAGCCTCGCAAGGGGAATTCGGCAACACTCTTGAGTTATACATAAGTGTTTAATTAAAAGAAGTTTTATTTGGTCATCTTAGTTTTAATTCCGCATTAATTGTTCATAAGTGACCATTAGATTAGCCATCACCTATTCACCCCCTCTAGGTGATCTTACAATTGGTATCAGAGCTAGTGCTCTGATAAGGGTCTAACAACCTAAGAGTTAAAGATCCTACATTTGGGCTAATCACAATATTTGTTGAACACACACACACCTCACCATGGACTTTATGTCACCACCCACCTTGACATTCTTAACATCCACATTTGGAAAGTAAGATGTCATTATTCCTCAAAGCCCTAGGTTATAATGTATATCTTGCCACTACTAATAATGCTTATTGTATAGATGGTAAGAATCTTGAGGCTAATACAAAAGCCCTAAATGCTTTGAAGAGTACCCTAAATGATGATTACTTATTAGGGTTGCTAATATTGATATGGCTTTTGTAGTTTGGAACACCCTCATCTCCCTTGGCGAAAATGAACAATACTATGCGGGGAGCGATTCGGATATTGGGAGCGACACCTCCAACAAGTGCTACATGGTCCAAGGGGATGACCCCCTTGAGGTAACTTCCGAATCCGAGGATGAGGACATGTCATATGATGAGCTTACTTCATTTTGCCATATGATTATTGAAAAATATGACATGATAAAGAAAGAAAATAAAAATTTGAAAAGGACATTGCTTGCATGCATATAGAACATGATTCATGTAGAGATAACATTGCATGCTTAGAAAAGAATAATAAAGATTTGAAAAAGAACATTGATTGCATGCATGTAGAAAATGATTCTCTTAGAAATAAAGTCGCATGCTTAGAAAAGAAAAAGAAGATTTGAAAAATGAGAATTCCTTATTTCTAAATTGAGTATTTTGTGTGAAGGAAACAATACCTTGAAGAAAAGATTGATTTGGTGGAAAAACAAAAGGAAAGTATTTTGCAAGAAAATAAGTCTTTGAAAAGAAAAATTTGTTGAAAAAGAAAAAGATAATGTTTGTAAAAAGAAAAAGAAAAATGATTCTTCACTCATCAAGCTTTTCATGCCACATCTAATGAGATTAAGAATTTGAAAAATAAGATGAATAATTTGAGCTCTAATTTGAGCACATGTGCATTTAACCATTCTAAGTTGGAATCTTGTTTCAAAAGAAACAAGTTACCCATGCTCATGCTCATACACATCATGCTCATGCTTATGGTGCACATCACGATCACAATCACACTCATAAGCATCATGCTAAGGTGTACATTTGTACACATTGCGGCCGCAAAGGCCATCTAGCAAGATATTGGTTTGATAAGAAACCATATTTATATTTTGCTAAGTATAATAGATTTTGGGTTCCTTATAACAATGCTAACCCCAAAGGACCCAAGAAAACATGGGTACCAAAACCCCCCACCTTTTGATTTTGATGTAGGTGTGGGATCTCACAAAACGTTGAGAAGGTTGGTACCTTGGTAGTGGTTGCAATGGACATGATGGACATACACTTGGTTGCATCACTATCAAGGAGCTTGGTGGGACAACCACCATACTTGGAGCTTTGGAGTTGGTAACAACCTCTAAACTCCTATTTTTTTGTACATGCTTTATACTTTATCATATTCATAGCATGTTCATGTTTAAGTTTTTTTTTTTTTGTGCTTCATGTGGTATTTACATGCTTAGATGTAGAATATATCAAACTTGTATGTATACATATACAAATAGTGAATTACAATTGACTCTTAAATAATTTGAACTTCATGCTCACTTGTATCCACTTTATGCATATGTATAATCTAGTTTTGATAATTCTCATATATACATGTTTTGCCAATTTTTGTGATTTACTTCATGTATAGCATGCTTAATTCAAATCTAATAAATATACATGTATACCCGTGAGTCTCTTGCCTTCATGCAAACATTTAATAGACTCTTTTATTTTTGGATATATATGCATATTGTTAGATTTGTATAAACCATACATATACCATGAAAATTGTTGATTTTAGTGAAAAATGATTTTTCATGATTTGTTGTTAAAATTTGACTTATGATCGTTTTGGGCTTCAATGACTATTTTCATGTAGACACTATTACATAACCTTTGAACACTCTATCTTTAGAAAAATATATATTTGGAGCTTTATGGAATATGAGTGCTTGAACTTTTATGTATTAGTAGTATTCATGAAATACATATGATCTTATATTTTTTTAGGATCTTTAACTAGTTGTCAAAAATCCATTTAAACTAGTTATCTATTCTTCAAGTATTGCACATGATTCTATTTTTTATGGATAAATTCTTTTGTGATTTCAAAATTTGATGCTTCATTGTATTGAATATTAGTTAGATGTTAGTATTTGTCAACACTTGGATTTATACTTGTACACCTTATGGACCACAAATAAATCTATATATGATTGGGTTGAATGCTTATTTGTGCTATTAGATGTACTAGTATAGCCTTATGTTGATGATCATTACATTCTAAACTTGTATTCCCATTTGGATTTATGTTTGATCATGTGATTCATTTCATGTATAAGTTTCTTTGCCCAAAACATTAAAATATACATGGATAACCCTTGAGTCATTTGCTTTTCATGCAAATCTATTTATAAGGACTCAATTGTATTTTGGGGATATGTATGTATACTTAATGTCTTGTCAAAAACATACATATGCTATGAAATAGAATTTTGATGATTTTCATATATTAAAATTTGTGATGATTTTCGTATTTTCAAAATTATGATTTGAGGAATATGAGTTTATTGCTATTTTCATGATGCCATGTTCCACATAACACTAGTTCACTCATTTTTTTTGAAAATGGACTTTTATGGATTAGAGTGTTTTTAGTGCCTTGTGTTTCATTGATCTTTCATGAAAAACTTTTTGATTTATTCCTTGATTGAAGGATTCCGTGCTAGTTGTTAAACACTCTCATTTAACTAGTTCGAATTCTTCATGTGGTAGATTATATGATGTATACACTTATGCTTACTTTTCAATTGGTATCATGGATATTTTCAATTGGTATCAATTTGACTCTTGTTGTATATACTCATATTTTGTTCTTTCATATATGTATGTATCTACTTCAATTGATATACTCTTCATACATATATATGATTTGTACTTGTGCTTTAGCTAAATTGACTCTTATATTTTTAAGCACAAAGTTGTTAATGCTAAGCTTACTTCAAATCTTATTTATCTTCAAGCTTATGCATTGTATTTCATAATTGGTATCAAAATTCAAAATTTGGTTGTTCTACATTTGGTACCTTAAAAGAAAATATTGTATTTTAAGATATTTCAAAATTTTGTTTTCATAAGAAAAAATTCAAAATTTTTGATTTGTATTGTCTATATGCAAGGAGAGCTTAACATCTCTCTTACATATAGATTCATGTTGAGTATATTATAAATGAGGAGATTGACAACTCTTCTTTATATGATATACGTGTGTAGGGGGAGCTTCACATCTCCTCTTATGCATGACATATTATACGTTATGTGAATTAGGGCTTGTCATCCCTCTTTCATGTAATGTATATGTGTCGGGAAGCTAACTTAACGTCTTCCTCTTCATGAATTTATATCGCATATAAATTTTATTGATTGATTTGTATTTACCCCTCCTTGATCTCTTTGTCTTTAACAAAAAGGGGGAGAGAAAAATTTGGTTGATGTATTTTTCTTTGAACCCTTTGTGATGATTGACAAAAAGGGGGAGAAGAAATTTGTGATTTATATGCATGATTTCATGATTTCCTTACTTAAGGGGGAGAAGTATTTGTTCCTTACTTAAGGGGGAGTAAGATTTGTATTTATGCATATATGTTGTCTTGCAATTAGGAGCAAAAGATTTGATTTATGATTGATCTATATGATTGCATCTCCTACATTGCATACATATTCATGTGCTTTATTGCCATATCTTTTTTTTATTTGGATGCATGAGTTAAGGGGAGCTCTTTGAAGCTTTACTTTAATCCATGCATATATAACTCCATGAGTTTTGTCATCATCAAAAGGGGGAGATTGTTGGCCCAAAGGCCCTTCACCCTAGTTTTGATGATGATCAACTCATGTAGTTATAGTTACTAATGATCTTGTGTTTAAATAGTGACAGATCATGATCAAGATCTTAGTAGGTGCATAGCTCAATAAAGGATTAAAGAACAAGATTGGAGCTTGCATGTTGTGATCCAAGGAGTTTTTGGATCAAGCTTGGACCAAGTCAAGAAGATGAGAAGCCTTCAAGGGAAGACTTCAAGAAGTTGAAGACTTGGGTCTAGGTATAGAATTTGTATTTTTGTTTTAGTAAAATGTAAAGGATAGATAGTTGGTGGATTGCTCAAGTTATATCACACACACACACTCTTGATAGAACTCTGATTTAATTGATTTCATAAAAGATTTCTTTTAGAAAAGAATTTTTGTTTAGAAAAGAATTTTTATTTGGAAAAAGATTTTTCTTTAAGACAAAATATTTGTTGGTTTTTGGTATTTTCTATCATGTATATTCTTTAACCAAAACCAAGTTGTATACTAGATTTAAAAAACATAGATATTTCATATTGATTGTGGAGTGGATCATATCCATACACACTATGCTTTTAAATGGACTCAAATATCTTGTTTTTGTATTTGATAAAGGTTTGGGAAAAACATTTCATGAAAAAAATTAGGTTTTTTATCAAAGAATTTTTACCAAGTATTTTACCTTGATAGTAGTATGACACATGCTCATACTCTATGATTTTTCAAGACCAAAACATTTTATCCAAGACCCAAAAACCAAATCCAATTGTCCAGGTCCTGGAAGTTCTGATTTTTTCAGAATTTCTCAGTGACCGGTCGACCGGCAGTCGACCGGCACTCGACCGACATGCACAATTTGTGCATGTGCGTATCAGTCGACGGGACTCGACCGATACTCGACCGACCCAAACCTGTTGCTCTCTGGAAATTGCCAGTCGACCGGATCGGTCGACCGACAGTTCATTCCAGAAGAGCGGTCGACTCACCAACCGTCGACGTGGTGGCTGCAACGGTCAGAAAAATGACCGTTGGCCGGTCGACCGGCGGTCGACCGCCAGCTCTGACAGAACCCCAACGGCTCTATTTTCTGGCAGCCTATAAATTGGGATTTTGTCATCTGTTTTGAGGTTAACATTTAGGAGACTTCTTGAGCTGTTTTTCAGACACTTTTAGAGGAGTTTCTCTACAAGATTTTAGTGCAAATACTTCCAATCAAAAGAAGAGTTTTTATCAAGAGAGTGTTTAAGTGATTTCTGTGTTTTCCAACAAAGCTTTCTTTCCTTGCTTTTCTCACACCACACTTGAGCTATCCATTGCTAGATATTCCTATAGGTGTGTTGTAGTGAGAGTACTCTTTAGGTGATCAAGAGTTGTGATCATCAAAGAGATTTTTCTTGTAATTTTGAGGAAACGGGCAAGTGTGCTCGTTGTGTTGAGTTCGGGTGCGAACTTGTGGTGCGAGGTGCGTCCTCGTCAAGCCGGTGGGCTTGTGTGTGTGTAAGGGACTTGGGAGAGTCCGAGGGTTTGTAGGTGTACGGCACCGAGGAGAGATCCGGTGGGATCTTGCATAGTGGAAATCTTCGTGTGTCGAAGGCGGGGATGTAGAGCAAGTGTGCTCGAACCTCGAAACAAACCCTTTGTGTTTGCGATTGCTTACTCTATCCCTCTCTCTCTCTTTGTCTCTTTATATCTTGCATTACTTACATTGTCTTTACTTTACATGCTTGATATACCCTTGTGCTTAATTGATATACATACTGCTTGGGATTGTTGTAACACTAGTATTCAACCAAGAGAGCCAACGCGGCACCTCAACCCATTCAAGGGGAATCTAGAGGAGCTTGTCCAGAGCCTCGCAAGGGGAATTCGGCAACACTCTTGAGTTATACATAAGTGTTTAATTAAAAGAAGTTTTATTTGGTCATCTTAGTTTTAATTCCGCATTAATTGTTCATAAGTGACCATTAGATTAGCCATCACCTATTCACCCCCCCTCTAGGTGATCTTACAGCCCCTACTTGACCGATTAATTTGTAGTCAGATTTCTACAATAAACCTCCTATAGACAGTCAACCAGTTAGGAGTCATCTAAGTCTAAGTTTACCTTCGAATAGACTTGGCTTTTTTCTTTCCTTTTTTGTGGCTGATTAGTGATAATGTTTTGGGTATTGCAAGAAATTGTGGTCGAGAGACCCAGCTACATCTAAGTTAACCCGAAACAGTTCACCATAAAAACAATATCCAATCATGGCCCAAACTTCATCTTTGCAGGATAGGTTCTACACTATTATAACATCCCTTCCATCATGCATTCAGCTTCCCGAAGCCGGTGGCAACAACAACAACTTTGAGCTCAAGCCTCAATACATCAACATTCTCTCTAAGTTTCATGGTTTAGAGTCCAAAGATGCGTACTTCTTTATAAGGAATTTTGAAAAAGTATGTCTTATGATGAAAATTCCCTAGCTCAGAGATGATGATGTTAGATTATGTTTTATTCCTTCTTCTCTTAAGGACATAGCCAAGAAATGGTTACAGTTTGGCAGTATACTCTGTCACATCATGGGATGATTTCATCAAGGTCTTCTTGAAGAAATTCTACTATATCCATAAAACCACTCTCATTAGGAAGAACATAATGCAGTTCAAGTAAGACTCAAGTACACATTTTTTAGAGTACTTTGAACATTTTAAATATCTCTTTTCCTAATTCTCTCATCATGGTATAGAGAAGTTAAACTTACACGGAAAAATATAAAGTTTAGAAATGATGCTAAGGTTCCTCAATACTACCGCTAAAGCAAGTGGATATGCGAGTCATGATCCATAAGGAGGGACTACAATGAAAGCTTTATTAAATACCGGTTTAAAATATTTCTTTTTAGTTTTGAAAAAGAAAAGAAATGAGTTAAGTTAGAAGAAAAGAAGAGTTAAAAGTAAAAAAATTAAAGAAATAAGAAGAAGGTGATGTTATTGTTTTAATTTAAAAAAAACTAAGTTAAAAAGAAAAGAATGGTTTAAAGTGTTTTTAAACTAAGAAATAAAAAGAAATAAAATAAGAAAACTTACATACATTTTTTGACTGATTACTTACCTTGATCTTCAGTGAAGGTATGCCTTGATTCAGAGGCGATCAACGCATAACCTATAAGATCGGATTCACCCATCTACAGTATATCATCAAGAGTTTTCGGAGCAAACAAGAAAAAATACAGACTGTTAAAAGGAGAAAATTCATCATCGTGAACTATTGGTGGCACTCACAAAGGTTAGACGATTCTGATGCTATAAGACTGACTTGGATTGTAATCAAAACCAAAAGGAATGAAGTAAAAACAAAGGTAAACTTTAGATTAAATTGAAAAATGATGAAAGAAGGAAAATATTACATCCATGTCACTCTCAATACAATTCTTCCTCTTATTCTTTCATGAATCTCTTCTTTAACCCAAGTTTACAAAGAAACAGATAATTACATAAAAAGAATAAGAAAAATCTTAAGTTAAACTAGAATAAAAATCCTAATTCCAACTTTCTGCTGGAGTGATGCATGTTTGTCTTCTGAGACTGTAGTATCTATAAGAGAAATGGAGAAGGGAGAATACATGAGAGGATAAGACCAATGGCACTGGCCGCGTTTGCATAGCTTGGATCTGGGCATTGGGCCAGATCCTCATGTGCATGGATCCCCTTGTTTAGATATTCCCTTGTATATGGACAGAATTCCCTCTAAGCTTTTGGATTTGTAATTATCCCCGTGATTCTTCAAGCTAACCAAATAAATCATAATTAATCTGGATTAATTAGATAAATTGGTGAATATATCCGCTTTCTCCATTAATTACCCTGCACACCATTAGACATTAAATGGGGATAAATGGCAGAGTTTTTTTACAAAATAAATATGAAAAATATGACAATATAATATGTAATATTAGTGATCGATCACACCCCCACACCTGTCTTTTGCTCGTCCTCGAGCAAAACAAATAAAAAGTAAAAACATACCTAACATAATCTAACTCATTTTCGTAGGAATCACAATTACACTTAGCACGTGTAACAAGTGTTAAACCATTAGATTACCCCCATTAGGACGAGTTTTGTCTCGTAAGTGTTTTCAGTGAATTGCACCTACAAAATCCATAAAGAAAGAAAAACAAAGTCCTAGTATTTTGAAAAACACATTTTGATAAAGGAAAAATATATTTGAATTAATTTTTTGTAAAAGTCAAGCAATCTATAAGTCATAAAAATTCCAAACTATTCATTCTAAACTTAGTCTCTATTCAAAAACTTATTATCAATCAAGATACTAATTAAAACTGTATTTCTTACCTTATCTATTATTTTACCCTGAGTCATATGCACCTTTGTGATCGTGAATATTTGACTAAAGATTTTTCAACTCTAACTCTTATATCTTATTTTACATATAGTATCGTAGGAATGCCCTTTAGCTCTATTAGCCTTTCTAATTCACTCATGTAATGAGCCTTTCGTTGGGTGACTCTCAAGCGGATGATCTTAAGGCACCAGGTGAGAATATACTCAAAGGACTTAAGGATTTGAGCAAATAAGGCCACAAAATAAAGGATTTTTATTGATTATATGGACCACTTTTAGGCGTGAATACTTATGTTTTATTAGGCACAAATACCCAACTTAATCAGAAGATTTTTAATATATAATATTTTTTCTTTTTTCCTTTTTTTGATAAGGCATAAGAATCTTTGTTTTAGAACCCTAAGTGTGTATGTGTATAAAGTATGCATATTTCATCAAGGTATAACTCAAGACTAAATTATTTTTTCAATTTTCTTCCTAACCTTAGAAATTAAACAAATAATCTTATTTTGACCAAGTATAAGAAATCCTAATTATGATTCTCCTATTCCTTAAATTAACTTATTTTCATATAAAAAATAATTCAAAATATTATTTCTCGTCTCAAAAAGTTTTTTTAAAAGAAAAGAAAATATTTTTATATATAAAAAGAAAGAAGAAAAACTTATGTTGGAATCCTCTCCCACACCTAATTCATGTATTGTCCTCAATGTATGAATGAATGCATATATGCATGAAAAAGAATAAAGAGAAGAAAAAATGTTACCTCAAGGTGGTGATTCCGGTGGTGGTTGTTTCAATTTATAAATTCCTTTTTTCTATTTATATTGTTACAACCCCTAGACTGAATAGGATCAGGTAAGATTCTAATATGAAAATCATCTCAGTTATATAACCAATCTTGGAATATCATCTCGGAGTCATAATGTCTATACCTTGGTCCAACAATGAAATGTAACTTGTAGAGTGGTTGATTTGGGCTCAACAGTGAATGATTCGGGGACCAATACTAACTCAGGAATATGACTTAAATCAAGTTTAAGTTTGAGAGTTAGTTTTAGTCCAAGAGTTGGGTCAAATCAAAGAGTTGAAGTTCACATTTATTTCCCATCAATGGAATATGACTATCAAAATCGGTGGTTCATGTTCTAGATTTATTGGTAAAGAAATCAGTGTTAGCTCGAGAATTAGGTCTAAATTTGGTTAGGATACTGGAATCAAATAAATTCAAAATTGAAACTGAATCACAAAGTTGAGGATCGAGGTCACATTCACAATCAAGTTCAATTTTTTGAAGTTCAAACTTACCACTTTGTCCAAGGTTGGGATTGGTCAAGTTCAAGATATTATGATGGAATTGAATCTTAACTAAAGTTTTTTCCAAAACACCATGATTCTTGGGCCATATTAATGGGGTTAGAGATATCAGGATTGGTCAACGATTGGTAAGAGAAAATTTCCTCATTCCTACAAGTGTTGGTCACTTGACTTATTTGTGCTTCTAATCTATTGACATCATGATTGAAAGTATTTTGATTTGAATCAAGGCTTTCATACTCTTTCCAAGTCAATTGGTTCTTCTTCTTGTTGTGGTGGGACTTGAAAAAGAGAGTATGGATCGTGCTTTTGAAATTTTGAGGGGATTATGAGTTCATCATGTTTTGAACTTGTCGCTCGGACTGATGCAAGGCTTCTAGAATCTTTTTGAAATCAAATTTTTCTCTATAGGTTTTTCTAGGAAAGAAGTATATGAAGTCTAATGTTAGTAAGGCAGTTGATAAAATGACTCAGGGGAGTTGTGTCCCCACTGACTCGGTGAAGAGCAAAAATGATGATTCCAATTTTGTTCATTATATTGGGAATAGGGCATATGTTGATTCGGATAAAACCAATTCAGCATACTTGATTAAAATTATGTAATGTCAGGTTGATGATATCCAAGTCAAATAAGGTCAGGGTGAAATATGGATATTAAAGTTGAAAAAATTATGGTTATAATCAACTTCACACAAATAATGATGAAAACAAACAAACGTATAAATAAACAGAAGAAAAAGAATTTAGACTAAGTTAAGGTAAACTTTAGAGCTAGATGACTCCAACTGGTTGACTATCCAAGAGAGGTACAATGCAATAGCCTAACCACAGGTTAATCAGCCAGGTAGGGCAAAATGTGAAAATCACCTAGAGGGGGGGTGAATAGGTGATTATGCTAATCTAATGAACTTAATGCGGAATTTAAAAAACTAATTGCAATAACAAGAGATGCACTCTCAAACAAGCCAAGCAAATAATTATGAATGCACAATATGAATAGATGCAAGGCACAAAGTAAAAAGAGAGAGATAGAGCCAAGGGATCAAGCGCAAACAACAAGATATGTTTCGAGGTTCGAGCACGCAGCTCTACATCCCCACCTTCACCCAGAAGGATTTAAGTCCACTAGCTTGTCCACAAAGGACTCCCACAAAGGGAACCTCCACCGAGGATTTAGGGCAATAACAATTACAAGGAGTACCCAACTCCTCTCCTTACAAACACAACCTCCTCCTTGAGGCACAACTCCAAGCCAACAAACTATCACCTCACAACTTAAGGGATTAACACAAGGATCACCTCACAACTTGAGGGATACAACCCAAATGCACAACCTCCTCAGCACAATGAGGGAAAGGCACAAAGCCAAGCAAAGATAGGGTTTTCAACTTGGTGGTCTAAACAACAACCACAAACAATCTCTTTTCCCACACAAAGATCCTATAGAATAAGATAGTAGATGCAGCTCAAGTGTGGAGAAAACCAAAGGAATGGAAATCAAAAACTCAAAGAAAATCTTTGGGAAAAAGCTAGAAACCAAGATGAAGAAATGAATCAAAATCTTTTCCCAAAAACCCTTTCTTGATTTTCCAAACCCTAACAAAAACACCAAATAGATTGATCAATGTAAAGCCCAAAAACTTCTTTTGATTGCTGTGAAAACACTAGAGAGTCAGAAAAAATTCGCACAAAAAATCTTGTAGAAAACTGGCCATAAATGGGGTATTTATAGCCCCTAGAAAATATAGCCGTTGGCAGCAGATCCTGCCAAAAATGAACTGCCGGTCGACCGCCCGGTCGACCGTCCAACGGTCAATTTTTGACCGTTGGCAGCTACCGATCGACCGTGCGGTCGACCGTCCCCAGAACCAGAGAGCAACGGCTCTCTGGGCGGTCGACCGCGCGGTCGACCGAAACAAACAGAGAGCAACCCTGCTCTCAGTCAGTCGACCGTGCGGTCGACGGCTAAAGGGGTAGCCAGCGTGCACGTACGTGCACGTCGGTCGACCGCTACGGTCGACCGGCCTAGCCTGGCAGCTGAAAATCAGGGAAAAACTGGGTTTTTAAAGACTTGAAAAATTCCCATAAAATCTCTAAAATTCCACAAAAATAGTTTTCTCATTTTATATTGAAATACAAACTTGTGTTAAAATGTTAACAGGAATCTCAAACATTTGAACTATTTTTGTGTTATAGAAATTTTGCCAAAAACCGAAAACTGTATTTTCTAAAACTTGAATTTTTGAATAGAAAATACATTTTGTCCAAAACTCATCCAAATACAAAAACATGATATTAAACAACATTTAGGCATGATGTATATGGATATAATCCTATATACATGAAACATATATATATCCATGTTTTTGACTTTAATTCCAAAATATGTTTTTGAAAAACACCTAGAGGGGGGGTGAATAGGTGTGAATGCTAATCTAATGATCTTTTTAAACTTTAATAAAATGAGTGATGCAACGATCTCTCAAAACACGACTAAGAGCCGAATACCCCTTGCGAGGTTCTGAACTCCTTCCTCCCAATTCCCTAGATATGGGTTAGAGGTGCGCAATGCAACCGTGTTGTATGAGATATGATCGAACAAGTAAAGGATGAAATGCTATGATGAAATACACACAAGCAATATAGCAAGTAAAGTGAGCAAGACAAGATTACACAAGTAAAGGGTTAGTTCTCAAGCAAATAATTCAAGACAATATAAAGCAAGAGAAATTGAAAGCAAGAATAACGCAAAGGCAATCGCAAACAAGATGATTTGTTTCGAGGTTCGAGCACACTTGCTCTAGTCCCCGCCTTCACCTCCGTGAAGGGTTTCCACTATCCACCGAGGATGCCTTTACAATTTGGTCTACCGAAGACCGAGCACCGAGCTCCACCAAGTACAAAGGACCTCTACCGAAGAGGTTGCTCCACAAGGAAAGGAATACAAGAACAAAGTGATCACAACAAGATCACTACACTATTTCTCAAACTCTTTTACAAACACTCTCACTTTAATTACAACTTCACTATAGAATGAGTATAGGATTTTTGGCTCTATGAAGTGTGGTGAGAAAAACTTCAGTTGTAGAGTGATATTAGCAATCAAACACAACTGAAAAACTAGCTCAAAAAGAATTGGAATGAAAGCTTTAAACTCTTTTCTTTTCTCTTTTGAAAACAATGCAAACTTGAGGATTTTTCTAAGTGATATGCAAGAGAGACTTCTCCTCTATTTATAGGCTTAAAAATAGGTTAAAAACAATTTCTTTTTGTCTTATTTTCTCTGAAAAAGCTCCCCAACAAATCTCCAAAAATCTGTTAAAGCAGAAAAAGAAACAGATTTTTCAGAACTGCCCAAAGAGGAAAGAGCCGTTGCCTTGTTGCAGGCTTGGCGGTCGACCGGTCCGGTCGACCGCCAGCCTTGCTGGAAAGAGCCGTTGGCTCTCGGTCGACCGGTCCGGTCGACCGACCCAAAAGGAGGAAACACAGTTTCCTTCTTCCGGTCGACCGGTCCGGTCGACCGAAATATCCCGAGAGCAATCTGCTCTCCGTCGGTCGACCGGTCCGGTCGACCGACGGACATGCACAAACAGTGCATGTCCAGACACATCGCCGGTCGACCGGGGCCGGTCGACCGATGTTGCCTGAAACTAAAAAACTGGGCTGTTTTGAAGATGGAATTTTTGTAAAAATATTTTAATAATACCAATAGCTAAGTATTATGCAGAAAATAGTTTATACACATGTTTTAAACAAGTTTTCAGGATATAAAGCTTTGGTACATGTATATATAAACTAAGGCATAAAACTTAGAAATAACCATTTTCAAAACATAGGAAATACATGAAACAAGTGTGTGTGCAAATCCTAGAGCCAAATTCCTATATTCAAACTTTAACATTCTAAACTTACAAACTTCTAAAAGACTTCAAAGCAATGCTTCAAGATGGGCTATCTTCACTTGATCTTCAATTTTGCATCTTGAGCCCAATTGGAGTTGACTTGAGTCCAAAACCTTGTATTGTGAGAGAAGACTTCTAGTATGAATAGAAATCTGAAAACACACTTAAACAACAAATGTTATTAGTACAAATAACTAATATATTTTGTAATCATCAAAATACACTAAACAAGGGTGATTGTAACCTTGGGCCAACAATCTCCCCCTTTTTGATGATGACAAAACATATAAGTTATTGAAACAAATAAAGGAGGGAAAGCTTGGAAAGCTCCCCCTCAAACAATGCTATGAATATGAAAAGCTATGTAAGCATACATAAAGCATTTAACAAACACAATAGTTTTTATCATGAATATGAAAAGTTATGTAAGCATACATAAAGTATTTAACAAACACAATAGTTTTTGTCCAAAAACTTAAATAAACACAAACTTCCTTTTTCTTCATGAAATGAAACTCAAATAGTATCAAACTTAAAAAGGTTAAACTTAAACACTTATTTTCCAAATATCAACAAACTTATTCTCCCCCTTTTTATCATACATCAAAAAGGGTTAAAACAAAACAATTGAAAAACAATTTTTAATTTTAAGAATCCATAATACAAACATTCAACTCACCACAAATAAATGAAAATCTAGCATAGTCTAAAGGTTTAGTAAAAATATCGGCAAGTTGAAAATCGGTAGAAACATAATCAATATCAATATCACCTTTCTCATAATGATCTCTAAGAAAGTGATACCTAATGTCAATGTGTTTGGTTTTACTATGTTGATTTGCATTCTTTGTCATGTGAATAGTACTAGTATTATCACAAAATATTTTAACATGATCAAAGTGTAAATCATAGTCAAGGAGAGTATGTTTCATCTAAAGAACTTGTGCACAACAAGCTCCGGCTGCAACATACTCCGCCTCGGCGGTTGATAGGGCTACCGAATTTTACTTTTTGGAAGACCAAGATACAAGACAATTACCTAAGAATTGACATGTTCCACTTGTGCTCTTCCTATCTACCCTACAACCCGCATAGTCGGCATCCGAAAAACTCTTCATTTCAAATAATCCGATTTTAGGATACCATAAACCCATTTCAATAGTGCCCTTAAGGTATCTAATTATGCGTTTAACCGCAATTATGTGAGATTCTTTAGGACAAGATTGAAAACGTGCACAAAGACAAATGATTGCTAAAATAAAGAAACAACCAATGAGTTTAAGAATGTACCGTGTAGCTTGTGGCTAACGGGTCGTGTCCACAAGGAGGGATGCGATGGAAGCTTTTCGATGAGTTGCTTAAAAACAAGGAATTTGTGTTCGTTTTTTAGGAAAAAGAGAATGGAAAGAAAAGAGATGAAAAAGAGAAATTTCAACTTTCAGAAAAGGATTTGGAGAAGGTGATTTGTAAAAAGCTTTAAGAGTTGTGATGTTGTTTTATAATATGAAATCAAATCTGGGCTTACTATCTTCCTACTCAATTGTTCATTCTTCTCTTAAAGTATTAAGTCCCTCAAGTTATCATTTGCAAAACTTAAAGTTGCTTTTTTTTAGAAAGCTTTAAGTAAAACACATAAGATGCAGAAGGGTTGAGTCCTTTTTCTTCAAGAAGGAGTTGGAATCGGATATTAAAACATAAAGCGCGAAGAAGCAAGAATGAATAAAAATGATTCACAAGAAGTTCAAGAGAGAATGGTGAATTCAACTATCCATACCCATCCTCATGTGCCTTCAAGAACACTTTCAAAAAGAAAGGCTTTTAAGGGAGGCATGCATATGAGTCATCGGGACTTTTTCTTTTAAAAACAGAAGAGAAGAAAACAAAAGAGATTCGATAGCTAGCCCAGAAAACCTTTTAGTTATCCATGGAAAATGAAGAAAACAACGACATAATGTAAAGCATACCGTACTGCAAGTGAAAGAGAAATCGGCCCGACTTTTGTATTGCTGTCACTTCAACCGTCAAGTACAAGCTCTCAGTCCTCTCTCTCACAAGCTTTGAACTGGACTACAAATTAAAAATAAAAATTACAACTTTCGTTCTAGCTAAACAAGAGTCTAAATCCTAAGAAAATAAGTACAAAATTTACTCCTAGTCTTCGCCCTTTTCTCTTTGCTGAAACCAGTATTTATAGGCAAAAACCTAAAGGAGAAGATCCCAGGAAGATTGGGGGAATCTCTTGGTCTGATGTATTTCCCGTATCTTCT
This sequence comes from Agave tequilana, assembly GCA_038442645.1. Classification (NCBI taxonomy): domain Eukaryota; kingdom Viridiplantae; phylum Streptophyta; class Magnoliopsida; order Asparagales; family Asparagaceae; genus Agave; species Agave tequilana. Next base: position 44,911 of record JAVJIF010017741.1, on the reverse strand, counting down.
TCTGATTTCTTATTTTTGTTTCAAAAGTTGACAAAACAGCCTTTGATTGTGCTTGATTCAGGGAGGATTCTTCTTAACTTTCCTTATATGCCGAGATTTTGCCCTGATTTCTTCATCTTGATGGAGGATTCTTCTCAACCTTTCTTATATGCCAAGATTTTGCCCTAATTTCTTCATCTTGATGGAGGATTCTTCTCAACCTTCCTTATATGCCAAGATTTTGCCCTGATTTCTTCATTTCAAATTTATTCTGAATTAATCAGAATTTGGTGGGCTTTTGGGCTTGTTTCTCTTTTCTTTCTTTTAGCACTTGGGCCTACATTAACAAAGAAAAAGAAGACTTATTAATAGGATTTATTAGATAAAAAGTATGGTAAGGTGACAATGTAAATGCAATATATGTGACTAATCACACCCCACACTTCTCTTTTGCTCGCCCTCGAGCAAAACAACTAAACTATTCTAAGGATTATTAGACCACTTTCGCAGGTCACTCGATTGCACTGAGCATGTGCAATAAGCCGTTAAACCTCTAGGTCACCCCTAGAGGACGAGTTTTGTCTCGTGAGGGTTTTCAGCGGATTACACCACAAAATCCAAAAAGAAAGAGAAAAAGGTTAGTATTTTCGAAAAGAATTTTTTTTATTTATATTTTTTTTTAAGGAGAAAATATTTGAAGTATATTTGTGAGAGTTTAAGTAATCTATAAGTTATAGGAATATCAAATTTTTTATTCCTAAACTTAGTCTCCATGCAAAAACATGTCATCAATTAAAGTAAGGAATCAAATTGTACTTCTCATCTAGTCTATTAATTTACCCTGAATCATATGCACCATCGTGACTGTGAAGTTTACTAAGGGTTCTTCAACATTAACTCCTATGCCTCATATTATTTATTTTTGGTGAACTTTTATTCCTCAATTTCATTAGGCTTTCTAATCTGCCCATGTAACGAGCTTTCAGTCGGTGACACCCAAACCGGACGGTTTTAGGGCACCAGGTGAGAAAACACCCCTAAGGACTTAAACACCCGAGCAGATAAGGCCACGAAACCAAGGTTTTTATTTATACGATGTAACCCTTTTAGGCGTAAATACTTATGCTTCATGAGGCATAAATACCTAGCTTAATCAGAGGATACACACATTTTTTTTCTTTCTTTTTTTTTTTTTATACGAGGTACCCCTTTTAGGCGTGAACACTTATGCTTCACGAGGCATAAATACCCAGCTTAATCAGAGGATACTTTTTTTTTTTTAAAAAGGCATAAGAGTCTCTGTTTTCGAACCCCAAGTGTGTAAGTGTATTTTGCGTGCATATGTCATCAAGGTAAATATCAAGACTAAATTACTTTCCCAAATTTTCTTCCTGACCCTAAAAATCAAACAAGTTATCTTATTTTGACCAAGTATAAGATATCCTAATTATGATTCTCCTATTCCTTAAAATTGACTTAAATTCTTACAAAAAATATATCAAAATATTGTCTATCCTTTTCAAAAAGTTTTTTTTTTTTTATATATATATCCATTTTTTTTCTTTTTCTTTTTATCAGCCATGTTAGAACCCTCCCCCACACTTATCTCATGCATTGTCCCCAATGTATGAAAGAAATGTATAAGTGCATGAAATGAAATGTAAAAGAGGTGCATATATTATACAGAAATATGTACAACATAAAGTTTCACCCATACCTAGAGCTTTTTCGGTCTGATCCCTCTAGCTCTCTTCCCATCATTCCAATGGGTCCTCTTTATAGGGCACAGTGGGGAGGCCAAGTGTTTTGTCATTTTAGCTTCCTGCCTCCCTAATCTCACCTTTTTTAGGTGTTTCTCCCTCATATTGCTACAATCTTTATTAAAAAATTTACCACCACCCCCCTTCTCAGTTGGAACTTCCTCATTATGAATGCCTAGGAATTCTAACTCAGTTCCATAGATCTCCTCAAAGCTTAAATCAACACTTTCACCTGGAAATGTATAATTAACCAAATGATCTCTAGTTGGTTCATCCAAAACACATGAGTTCTTCTTCGAAAAGGTTTTCAAAGAGTATGTCAATCGGAGGTTCTTGAATGATATTATCATGCGATACATTATTGGTTGGCTCATCGAAAGTGAAGATATTCAAATCAAATTTCCCCTTTTCAAAGGGTACTTTAACATTAGGACCTCTGACATATGCCTTCTCATCAAGATAATCGCCTTCATTTAATAATTCACTAAGAAACAGCGACTCATCTTCTATATCTTCACCTTCTTCATCACAATTATTTTCAACAAAATTTACCTCAAATGATTGATCCCTTATCTTACGAGATTGTTTTTCAAGGTTGAAGACATTGACTTCTCTAGTCATGTCTCCGAAAGTTAACCTCATGGACCCATTCCTACAATTGATAATGGCATTGGCAGTAGCAAGGAATGGTCGCCCTAGGATAACAGGAGTTTGAGCCCTATGATTGGAGTTGGACACAGGTTGTGTCTCTAGAACTATGAAATCGACAGGGTAAATAAACTCCCCTACCCGGATAAGGACATCATTAATCTCCCCTTTTGGAACTTTCACTGAACGGTCAGCCAGTTGGATAGTGACTCGAGTTGGACTAAGATTGCCCAACCCGAGTTGTTGATAAACTGAGAATGGAAGCAAGTTGATACTTGCCCCCAAGTCAAGAAGTGCACGACTAATCTCGGCTTGTCCTATTGTGCAGGCAATAGTTGGACTACCTGGATCCTTGTACTTGATAGGGATCGGACCCGATAGTAGCTCACTAATGTTAGTGGCTAAGAAGACCTTTTTAGGTACATTAGTCTTTCTCTTCTTGGTGCACATGTCCTTAAGAAACTTAGCATAAGATGGGACTTGTTGGATGGCATCAAGAAGTGGCACATTTATCTTCACTTGATTAAAAATCTCAATTATCTTATCCATGTGCGGATTTTGCTTATTGTTTTTCAGCCTATTAGGAAATGGTACTATAGGCTGATGCACCTGGCTGGCTGACTTGTCTTTTTCAAGCTCGTCAGATTTGGAAGAGCTAGGATTGGATGAGGTGGAAGCTTGATTATGGTTGTGATAAATTGGATTGGGTGGTGTTGACACTTGATTATCAACTCTCTTTCCTGACCTCAATGTATGGATAGCATGGCATTGATTGAATGAAGGATCCTCAGCCAAATGGGCTTGTTGGGAATTCCTCGGATTGGTGACTGGCTGACTAGGCAAGATACCCTTTTGTCTCTCATTCTGTGGGTTGGCTAGTTGACTCATTTGACCCTCTAACCTCTGAATTGTTTGCATGAGAGTGTCTTGATTTTTCATATATCTCTCCATGTTCCTTTCAAAGTCAGTCATTCTCCTTTCTAATTGAGGATTATGGAAGGAGGATTGTGGAGCTTGATTAGGAAAGTTCTGTTGATAATTCGGAAAATTGTTGGGAGAATTGTGAGGGTGATTGGAAAAGTTGGGTTGATGATTGGAAGAATTGGAATGATAGAAGTGGTTTGACCGGGGGTGGTCATTATTTTGTTGGCTCCATGAGAAATTGGGGTGATTTTTCCAGCCAGGATTGTACGTTGGAGCGTAAGGATCATTGTTCGGCCTTGAAAAGGCCGCATTCATCGGTTCAGGAAAATGTTGGTGAGCTTGAAATACAGGACACTCCTCAAACACATGATTCATGGCCTGACAGTAAGTACAACCCGGAGTTGGAACTTGGTTCGGGCTGACTTGATTGACTGGACTTGGTTCTTTCGTTTCTAGAGCTTCCAGTCTTCTAGCCAGGTTAGCTAACTTAGCCTCATTAGCGATGGATGATTCGATAGAATGGAGACCTCCTTTTGAAGAGATGGAGTTAGGATTCCTAGAGGTCTCGCTAGCAGATTCCCATTGGATGGTCTTCTCAGCTAGAGTTTCATACAAATCCCATCCTTCATTTTCATCTTTTTGCAAGAAATCCCCTTGGCACATACTTTCTAAGAGGGTTTTGGTGGAATAGTCTAAACCGTCATAGAGAATTTGGCATTGTCGCCATTTCTCTATTCCATGATGTGGACATTGGACAAGGAGGTCTTTAAAGCGTTCAAAGTACCTCCAGAACGGTTCACTGGGTTCTTGCTTGAATTGCATGATCGTCTTCCTAATGCGAGCGGTTTTATGGATTGGATAGAACTTCTTCAAGAAGACCTTGATGAAACCATCCCAAGATGTGATAGAGCTGGCCGCTAAGCTATAGAGCCATTTCTTGGCTAGGTCCTTAAGAGCAAATGGGACAAATCTCAACCTAATAGCATCATCTGTAAGGTGTGAGATTTTCATCATTAAGCATACTTCCTCAAATTCTCTTATGAAGAAATAAGCGTCTTCGGACTCTAAGCCATGGAATTTAGGGAGTGTGTTGATGAACTGTGGCTTAAGCTCAAAGTTGTGTTCACCAACCGATGGAAGTTGGATGCAGGATGGAAGTGATGTTCTAATGGGATAAAACCTATCCTGCAAAGATGTCGGTCGATCCATAACCGAATCTGGTCTAGGTTCAAACTCGGATGGTGATGTGTGTCTAGTCAACCTAGATGAATTAGGGTCTCTCAACCACACTTGCATACACAATCACGATCACAACAAGTTCAAACTGCAGTCAACAATAAAAATCAACCAAGCCTAGTCTAAGGTATCCTTGACCTAGACAACTCCTAACTGGTTGATTGTCCACAAGAGGTAGAATGTAGACCTTGACCACAAGCTAATCAGCCAGGTCGGGGCAAGATTGGTGGGAGGTTTTCCGTCAAAAGACGTTCCTTAATTAAATAACCACCACTCTTCGGGCTTTCGGCCCTCAATCCCTTTCCTTGACACTGATTTTACAGGAGTCAATTTCCAACACTTTTCCTCTTTAGGATAATCTCCTATTGAGTTCGAGATGTCCCTAAGGCCAACGTCTATCAAATTTTAATTAGGCTTAGGTTGTGCGTGCTTGGAGATGGTTTGTGGGCTAAGGAAGGGTAATGACTTCCCCACCTTATCTTGATTTGGGTTTTGCCCTTAGAATTGATTCGTGCAAGTGTGCAAGATATAGGAAAGTAGCATTCAAAAGCAAAATCACCCAAGAATGTTTCCTAAACTATATGCTATGCATACATACCTTGTCTCCAGCTCTCTTCAACAGTAATTATAAAGTAAATGTAATTAGACAAATGCCTAGAATGCAAGTCTAAACGTTTTTTAAGCAATTCACAATCACTCAAATTACTGTTGGATTAAAACAGGGGTGGTGATAACAAAACTAGCACAAATATGACATAAAAAACTGAAATTTTTGCAAGCAATATGTCCTGCAAAACAAAGTTTTTAGTAGTCCCAAAAAAATTTCAGATTTGCAAAGCAATTTCTTTAAATTCTGTTTCCTACTTTCGAGAGTAGGGGCACAGAATTTTTAAGTCTTCTCGGCAAGCTTGAATGCTAGATCTTGGTCTTCAATTCCCTGAAACAAACACACAAGAATTGTTAAAACAACTACACCGTTCCCTCCCCGGCAACGGCGCCAAAAATTGATTGCTAAAATAAAGAAACAACCAATGAGTTTAAGAATGTACCGTGTAGCTTGTGGCTAACGGGTCGTGTCCACAAGGAGGGATGCGATGGAAGCTTTTCGATGAGTTGCTTAAAAACAAGGAATTTGTGTTCGTTTTTAGGAAAAAGAGAATGGAAAGAAAAGAGATGAAAAAGAGAAATTTCAACTTTCAGAAAAGGATTTGGAGAAGGTGATTTGTAAAAAGCTTTAAGAGTTGTGATGTTGTTTTATAATATGAAATCAAATCTGGGCTTACTATCTTCCTACTCAATTGTTCATTCTTCTCTTAAAGTATTAAGTCCCTCAAGTTATCATTTGCAAAACTTAAAGTTGCTTTTTTTAGAAAGCTTTAAGTAAAACACATAAGATGCAGAAGGGTTGAGTCCTTTTTCTTCAAGAAGGAGTTGGAATCGGATATTAAAACATAAAGCGCGAAGAAGCAAGAATGAATTAAAAATGATTCACAAGAAGTTCAAGAGAGAATGGTGAATTCAACTATCCATACCCATCCTCATGTGCCTTCAAGAACACTTTCAAAAAGAAAGGCTTTTAAGGGAGGCATGCATATGAGTCATCGGGACTTTTCTTTTAAAAACAGAAGAGAAGAAAACAAAAGAGATTCGATAGCTAGCCCAGAAAACCTTTTAGTTATCCATGGAAAATGAAGAAAACAACGACATAATGTAAAGCATACCGTACTGCAAGTGAAAGAGAAATCGGCCCGACTTTTGTATTGCTGTCACTTCAACCGTCAAGTACAAGCTCTCAGTCCTCTCTCTCACAAGCTTTGAACTGGACTACAAATTAAAAATAAAAATTACAACTTTCGTTCTAGCTAAACAAGAGTCTAAATCCTAAGAAAATAAGTACAAAATTTACTCCTAGTCTTCGCCCTTTTCTCTTTGCTGAAACCAGTATTTATAGGCAAAAACCTAAAGGAGAAGATCCCAGGAAGATTGGGGGAATCTCTTGGTCTGATGTATTTCCCGTATCTTCTTCTGATTTTCTTATTTTTGTTTCAAAAGTTGACAAAACAGCCTTTGATTGTGCTTGATTCAGGGAGGATTCTTCTTAACTTTCCTTATATGCCGAGATTTTGCCCTGATTTCTTCATCTTGATGGAGGATTCTTCTCAACCTTCTTATATGCCAAGATTTTGCCCTAATTTCTTCATCTTGATGGAGGATTCTTCTCAACCTTCCTTATATGCCAAGATTTTGCCCTGATTTCTTCATTTCAAATTTATTCTGAATTAATCAGAATTTGGTGGGCTTTTGGGCTTGTTTCTCTTTTCTTTCTTTTAGCACTTGGGCCTACATTTAACAAAGAAAAAGAAGACTTATTAATAGGATTTATTAGATAAAAAGTATGGTAAGGTGACAATGTAAATGCAATATATGTGACTAATCAACAAACGGAAAACATAATACCGGCCTACTAGCCGTCAAATAAAGCAAACTACCAATCATGCTTTTATAAAGTTTAATGTCTACATTTTTACCTTGTTCATCCTTGTCAAGCTTTGTAGTTGTTGCCATGGGAGTTTTGCTTACTTTCGATCCTTCAAGCCCAAACCTTTTGATTAGTTCCTTTGTGTACTTGGCTTGATTGATGAAGATCCCATCCTTCTTTTGCTTGATTTGGAGTCCAAGGAAATAGTTAAGTTCCCCCATCATAGACATTTCGAATTCATCCTTCATGCATGATTCAAAAGCTTTGCAAAGAGATTCATTAGTAGAACCAAAAATAATATCATCCACATAAATTTGTACAATAAGAATATCCTTTTCTACATGTTTTGTAAACAAAGTTGTGTCAATTTTACCTTTCTTAAAACCATTGGAAGTCAAAAATGAAGAAAGTCTTTCATACCAAGCCCTAGGGGCTTGTTTTAAACCATAAAGAGCTTTATCTAATTTAAAAACAAAATCCGGATGTGTAGGATCAACAAACCCGGGGGGTTGTTCAACATACACCTCCTCTTCAATAAATCCATTTAGAAAAGCACTTTTAACATCCATTTGAAATAATTTGAAATCTTTATATGAGGCAAATGCTAGTGTCATCCGTATGGCTTCAAGCCGTGCTACGGGTGCAAAGGTTTCTTCAAAATCGATCCCTTAGATTTGAGTGTAACCTTGGGCAACTAACCTAGCCTTGTTTCTAACTACATTACCCGATTCATCCAACTTATTCTTAAAGATCCACTTAGTACCAATTGTTGGTCTATCGTGGGGCCTAGGAACAAGGTGCCAAACTTGGTTGCGCTCAAATTGATTGAGCTCCTCTTGCATGGCTAGCAACCAATATGAATCGGCCTCGGCTTCGAGGACATTTTTGGGTTCAATATGAGAAATGAATGCATAGTTACCACAATAGTCATGAAGTTTAAAGCGAGTGGTTACCCCTTTTGATACTTCACCTATGACGAGGTCCTTGGGATGATGCGGATTGTATCTCCAATCCTTTGGTAGTGGTTGAGTAGGCTCCACCTCATGTGTTTGATTTTCATTCCCTTGTGCCTCTTTCACTTTAGCTTTGCTTCCTTCATCATCCTTTGGTTTGTCTCCCATAGTAGAAGCATCCTCCAAGGTCACTTTCTCCATGCCTTCATCCAATGCATCTATTTCTACAATATTCTTAACAAACTTGTTAGATTCCTCAAACTTAACATGAATAGACTCTTCAATAGTCAATGATGATCTAATGAAAACTCTATAAGCCTTACTAGTATTTGAGTAACCTACAAAAATAGCCTCATAAGATTTAGGATCAAATTTTCCCAAATTATCTTTTGTATTTAAAACAAACATTTGCATCCAAAAACTTTGAAATAAGAAACATTTGGTTTTCTAGAAAAGTACATTTCAAAAGAAGTTTTAGTAGTATTTTTACACAAGAAAACGCGATTTGATATGTAGCATGATGTATTAACGGCCTCGGCCCACAAATAATGTGGTAGACCGTATTCACTTAGCATTGTCCTAGCCATCTCTTGTAATGTTCTATTTTTCCGTTCAACTACTCCATTTTGTTGTGGAGTTCTAGGACAAGAAAGTTCATGCTTTATTCCATGTTCATCACAAAAAGTGGTAAAGGGTTGGTTAATGAATTCACCTCCTCTATCACTTCTTATTCTCAAAATCAAAGAATCCTTTTCTTTTTCTACTCTTTTCTTAAAAGTTTGAAATAAGAAAATGCTTGGCTTTTATGTTCAATAAAGAAAACCCAAGTAAACCTTGAAAAATCATCAACCAAAACATAAGCAAATCTATTCCCACTTAGACTTTTAGTTTGTGTAGGGCCAAATAGATCCATATGGATTAACTCCAAAGGACGTGATGTCATGATATCCTTAATTGACTTGAAAGAAGACTTAGTTTGTTTTCCAAATTGACATGTGTCACAAACTCGGTCCTTTTCAAAATTCAAGCAAGGAATACCTTTCACCATTTCCTTTGTGTTTAACCTAGAAATGTGATCAAAAGAAATATGCCCTAATCTCCTATGCCACAACCAAGAGTCATCATCGAGGGCTTTCAAACAAGTAATATTACAAGACATATTTAACATATCAATCATATAAACATTACTTTCACGAAAACCGGAAAATACACAAACATTAGAAATTCTATCAATTACTTTACAAGCAACATTATCAAAAACAATATCAAAACCTTTATCACAAAGTTGACTAACACTCAAGAGATTATGCTTGAGGCCATCAACTAAAACTACATTTTCAATTAAAGGAGAGGTGCCAAGTTTTACATTACCAATACCGATGATTTTACCCTTGGCGTCATCTCCGAAGGTGACGGTGCCACCTTCATGATATCTTGATAGGGTTGCAAAGTTGTTGATGTCCCAAGTCATGCGCCTTGAGCAACCGCTATCAAGATACCACAAACCTCTACGTCGTTGGGCTTTGGAAAGTACCTACATCATTTAAAACAATTGTTGACTTTGGTACCCAAACTTTCTTGGGTCCTTGAAAGTTAGTGTTACGAACCCAAACATTATGATGTGATGCACTCAGTCTATCATAACAAAAATTAGCTAAGTGTCCTTTCCGCCCACAATGTGAACATGAGTACACTTTTCTATACATGAAAGCATGATGTGTATGTGTAGTGTGAGCATGTTTTGGGGTTTTGCCATGTTGTTTAGGTTGTGTAGTATGAACATGAACATGAGCATTTTTCTTTGGGGCTTGTTTCTTAGGAAACATAGCCTCAATTTTCTTCTTGTTAAATTCACAATCTTTCAAAACAATACTTAAAGAATCTAATCTTTCCTTAAGCATAGAAACTTCATTTGAATCAATTAGTGGGGCCTTACCTTTGCAAGAAATCTTATATTTTTCAAAATCATTTTTGGTAGTGGCCAAAGTGGAAACCAAATCATCTTTTTCCTTTGTAAGAGTAAAAACTTGATGACTTAAAGATTCATTTTCCTTTTTCATTTTTAATACTTTTTCTTAAGAAATCATAATTTTGTGACAACTCAACAAAAGCTTCTCCTAGTTCATCCATGGAGAGTTCATCATCAAAAGGGGTGGAAGTGGTTACCTTGCTAGTGCTTTCATTGGCCATGAAACACATGTTGGCGGTGTCGATCTCTTCTTCGGATTCGGTCTCCGAATCCCAAGTTGCCTTCATAGCCTTCTTCTTGTAAGGCTTCTTTGAAGTGGAGGGCTTAGCTTTGTCCGGACACTCCGCAACAATGTGTCCGGGCTTTTGGCAATTGAAACAAGTGATCTTTCTTTCTTCTTTGCCTCCTTGCCATCTTCTTCTACCTTGGTACTTCGCCTTGTTGTACATCCTCCGGACATTCTTAACAAGGAGTGAGAGCTCCTCATCATCTTCTTCTTCATCGTCTTCATCGGAGTGTGTAGCTTGACTCTTGAAGGCGATAGTCTTCTTTTTGGAAGGAGCCATATCCTCCCTTGCTTTCCTTTCCATCTCATGGGTTTTGAGGTTCCCAATGAGACCTATGAGCTCCATCTCTTCATTGTCGTTGAGTTCCTTCAAGGTTGTAGCTTTAACTTCCCATGAAGGAGGAAGAGCCCGGATGATCTTCCTTACTCTTTGATCATTGTTGATATCTTCACCTAAAGAAGAGAGTCCATTAGTAATCTTGGTAAATCTTGTAACCATATCATCTATGGTTTCATTTTCTTGCATGCTAAATGTTTCATATTGAGACCGAAGAAGGTCAATCTTAGCCTTCTTTACTTGTGAGGTCCCCTCATGAGTGACTATCAAGTGTGACCAAATCTCAAATGCGGATTTGCAATGTATAACCCTAGCTATGTCATCATCATTTAGGGCTTGAAGAAGTGCATAGTGAGCTTTGGCATTGGCATCGAATTCCTTAGTCTCTATTTCGGACCAAGTGGATTCGTCACCGTGGGGTACACTAAAGGACTTAGTCACGGCCTTTGCAACTCGGCTACCTAGAGATTGCAAAAAAAACGGTCATCTTAACTTTCCATATGGGAAAGTTAAGTCCATCAAACTTAGGAGGGGTCTTAATTCCATCGGCCATTTTTACTATATAAATATGAATGAAATGATTAGCAAATTAGGATCTTCTCTAAGGTTGTTAAACCAAATCCTAGAGTCCAAGCTCTGATACCAATTGAAAAACACCTAGAGGGGGGTGAATAGGTGTGAATGCTAATCTAATGATCTTTTTAAACTTTAATAAAATGAGTGATGCAACGATCTCTCAAAACACGACTAAGAGCCGAATACCCCTTGCGAGGTTCTGAACTCCTTCCTCCCAATTCCCCTAGATATGGGTTAGAGGTGCGCAATGCAACCGTGTTGTATGAGATATGATCGAACAAGTAAAGGATGAAATGCTATGATGAAATACACACAAGCAATATAGCAAGTAAAGTGAGCAAGACAAGATTACACAAGTAAAGGGTTAGTTCTCAAGCAAATAATTCAAGACAATATAAAGCAAGAGAAATTGAAAGCAAGAATAACGCAAAGGCAATCGCAAACAAGATGATTTGTTTCGAGGTTCGAGCACACTTGCTCTAGTCCCCGCCTTCACCTCCGTGAAGGGTTTCCACTATCCACCGAGGATGCCTTTACAATTTGGTCTACCGAAGACCGAGCACCGAGCTCCACCAAGTACAAAGGACCTCTACCGAAGAGGTTGCTCCACAAGGAAAGGAATACAAGAACAAAGTGATCACAATAAGATCACTACACTATTTCTCAAACTCTTTTACAAACACTCTCACTTCAATTACAACTTCACTATAGAATGAGTATAGGATTTTGGCTCTATGAAGTGTGGTGAGAAAAACTTCAGTTGTAGAGTGATATTAGCAATCAAACACAACTGAAAAACTAGCTCAAAAAGAATTGGAATGAAAGCTTTAAACTCTTTTCTTTTCTCTTTTGAAAACAATGCAAACTTGAGGATTTTTCTAAGTGATATGCAAGAGAGACTTCTCCTCTATTTATAGGCTTAAAATAGGTTAAAAACAATTTCTTTTTGTCTTATTTTCTCTGAAAAAGGCTCCCCAACAAATCTCCAAAAATCTGTTAAAGCAGAAAAAGAAACAGATTTTTCAGAACTGCCCAAAGAGGAAAGAGCCGTTGCCTTGTTGCAGGCTTGGCGGTCGACCGGTCCGGTCGACCGCCAGCCTTGCTGGAAAGAGCCGTTGGCTCTCGGTCGACCGGTCCGGTCGACCGACCCAAAAGGAGGAAACACAGTTTCCTTCTTCCGGTCGACCGGTCCGGTCGACCGAAATATCCCGAGAGCAATCTGCTCTCCGTCGGTCGACCGGTCCGGTCGACCGACGGACATGCACAAACAGTGCATGTCCAGACACATCGCCGGTCGACCGGGCCGGTCGACCGATGTTGCCTGAAACTAAAAAACTGGGCTGTTTTGAAGATGGAATTTTTGTAAAAATATTTTAATAATACCAATAGCTAAGTATTATGCAGAAAATAGTTTATACACATGTTTTAAACAAGTTTTTCAGGATATAAAGCTTTGGTACATGATATAAAACTAAGGCATAAAACTTAGAAATAACCATTTTCAAAACATAGGAAATACATGAAACAAGTGTGTGTGCAAATCCTAGAGCCAAATTTCCTATATTCAAACTTTAACATTCTAAACTTACAAACTTCTAAAAAACTTCAAAGCAATGCTTCAAGATGGGCTATCTTCACTTGATCTTCAATTTTGCATCTTGAGCCCAATTGGAGTTGACTTGAGTCCAAAACCTTGTATTTGTGAGAGAAGACTTCTAGTATGAATAGAAATCTGAAAACACACTTAAACAACAAATGTTATTAGTACAAATAACTAATATGTTTTGTAATCATCAAAATACACTAAACAAGGGTGATTGTAACCTTGGGCCAACAGTTTTGTTAAAAATACCAAAACATAAAACACATGAATAAGTGAGTCAAAACTAAGTTTGTCTAGGAAGTTAAGCATGCATGTATATAGAACAAATCTAATATACATTAAACCATATAAACTTGTTTTGAATCTATCTATTCATGAAACCAAGATCGGTTAAACCAAAAACGGAAAAACCGAAAACCAATATTCAAAACATGAAACGTGTGTTGTGAACTTGAGCATATCATACTATTCTAATCTTTACAATTTGGATCTAAACACAAAACTAAAGTATGGTACCGATGTCTTCTTGTCTCCAAGCCGACTCGATCCAAAACTCCTTGATCCACCGAGTAAGTGCTATATATGATCTTTGACGCTCGGGCTCTTGAATCAATATGTGAAAGCTTCCAAATCATCTTGTTGAAGCTAATCACCTACTAATAACTTGATTAATGATCTGAAACTAAAATCACAAGATTATTAGTACACATAACTACATGAGTTAATCATCATCAAAACTAGAGTGGAAGGCCTTTGGGCCAACAATCTCCCTCTTTTTGATGATGACAAAACTCATGGAGTTATATATGCATGGATTAAAGTTAAGCTTCAAGAAGCTCCCCCTTAACTCATGCATAAACAAATAAACAATAAATATGCAATGAATGACAATGCATAATCATGCATAAACAATAAAAGGCTCTAGATACACAATGAAATGTTCAAAAACAAAACATGCTCTAGATACCAATTAAAATTAAACTAAATTAAACTTAATACATGCAAAACATAAATGTGCATATATAAACTCAAGATCTTTCTCCCCCTTTTGTCAATCATCAACAAAGGGGTAAAGAAGCAAAACAAAACAAAATCTTCTCCCCCTTTTTAATGCAAAGAAACAATCATCAATATAGGGGTAAAAGCAAAAACAATTCAATAAATTTTCTCCCCCTTTTTGTTCGAAACAACGAATCAACAAAGGGTTAAAAGCAATAAAACAATGTTCTCCCCTTTTTGTCTAAAACACAAATGATGTAATATAGGGGTGACAATCAATTAAGATATCAATTAAAAATTTGTCAAAGAATAGCATCTTGATACCAATTGAAAGGAAACAAAAAAATATTGAAACCAATTTTAAGTAAAACACATGAAAATCTTGATACCAATTGAAAGTAAACATAGATCAATCAATAAATGATATATGCGATATACATTCATGAAGAGGAAGATGTGAAGCTTCCCTACATAGATACATTACATGAAGGAGGGATGACAAGCCCTAATTCACATAACGTACACTATGTAATGTATAAGAGGAGATGTGAAGCTCCCCCTACACACGTGTATCATATAAAGAAGAGATTGTCAAGCTCTTCAATACAAGATACACTCATCATGAATCTATATGTAGAAGAGATATTAAGCTCTCCTTGCATATAGGCAATACAAATCAAAACTTTTGTATTTATCTTTTAAAACAAAATTTTGAATTTTCTCAATAAAACAAATTTGATACCAACTAAAAGTATTATTTTTTTTAAACATATGATACCAAATTGAAATTATTATTTTCTATCATAAAGTAAGGGAGTGGAAATACAAATACCAATTGTAAACATGAAAATCAAATTTTCTCCCCCTTTATGAAATACCAAAAAAACATATGCATAAGCTTGTAATAAGATACCAATTGAAAAGTAATTGAAAACTAATCAATTGAAATAAAATTGAAGCTCAAGCTTAGCATAAACACAAAAATATATATGTATGAAAATAGATACCAATTGAAATTGATATTCTTGGAAGTGAAAGCATACATACATACAAACATATATGAGTATACAAGAAAGGTCAAAATTGATACCAATTGAAAGAGTCCAATGATACCAATTGAAGCAACAATAATGATCAAGTGTATATCTCATATAACTACCACCCAATCATGGTTTAAGTTTTAAATGATTTTCATTTTAAACCATACATGAACATGATCTCCCTTCCAACCACCCATGAAGGTAGGGGTTTTCAAAAATAGGTTTGAAAATAGAGTACGTTTGAAAATCTCTACCACAAGAAGAATACGAACTAGTTAAATGGGAATTTTGTTAACTAGTACGAAATCTTTCAAGCAAGGAACAAAACATAAATATTTTTCATGAAACACATGTAAATCACATGATCACTATACACTCAAAGTCCATAAAGCCCATATCATAGTCATGAAAATAAAATCATGAGAAAACTAACAAGGTGAGCGAGCAAATGTTATGTAACACATATCAACATGAAAATATTCAATTAAGCTCAATTTAAATTCCTTTAAACATGAAACATGAAAATCTAAAATTTTCAATAAAACAAATTACACTTCAAGGCATATGTATGTTTTGACAACACAAAAAGTATACATACATATCCCTAAACACAATTTGAGTCCATAATAAAGATTTGCATGAAAAGCAAATGACTCAAGGGGTATACATGTATATCTTAAAATTTGGCAAAATAAACATATACATGAAGTGAAAACACATGATCATAAACATGTCCAAAATAGGGAATACAAGTTAGAATGCATGAATCATCAAAACTAGACTATACTAGAACATCTAATGAGTACAAATACGCATCCAAGCACAAACATATATAAAGAATTATTTGTGGCCCATTCTATTACAAGTATATACCTAGTCTTAATGAAAACTAACATTTAAACAAGTAATCAAATCATGAAGCATAAAAACGGGATATAAATCAACATGAAAATCATAAACATGATCATTATGTAAATTCACATGCTATTAGAATCATGATATACATAATAGCTAAACAAATGGTGAGAACACAACATATGGGTCCATATAAACATGGGTGATCTCAAAAGCTATACATGCATGTCAATGATCTAAGAATCATGACATTTAACATAATAAACTCTAAACATCAAAACATGAATATTAAAACAAGAATCATAAACACATATGATCATCATGCACATGTATTAGATCTAAGACATACATATTAGTTTAAACACAAAGTGAGAACACAAAGATACGTCCATGGGTGTCTCAAATAACTAAACATGTATATCACTAATCTAAATCACATGACATAATCATAATAAATAATGAAACATGACATGCTATAAAATGATAAACGTGAAAAGCATGCAAATGTAAACGGGAGTTAGAGATCGATACCAAAACCGATGAGGGCACCTCTCTAGTTCTCCAAACCAATGGTGGTCCTCCCCACCAAACTCCCCTTGAAAGTGATGCATCCAAAATGGTACTCTTTAAGCTTGGAACGCATCCACCTCAAGGCACCAATACTCTCACGTGATGCGAGAGCCCACACCTACATCAAAAATTAAAGGGGTGGTCTTTGGTACCCATTTTCTTTTGGGTCCACGGGGGTTAGTATCTTTTCTAACCCAAACAAGATTATTTGCTAAATTTTCAATATGTAAACGATCATAGCAAAATCTAGCAAGGTGGCCTTTTCGACCACAATGTGTACACGTATACACATGGGCATACATGTGATGGTGGTGACCGTGGGAAGCATGTGTATGCCGACATGGGTGTGCATGCAAAGATGGAACTTGTTTCTTACGAACCAAGATTTCCAAGCGTGTATGATTCAAAGCACATTGGCTCAAAGTGGAGCCCAAACAATCAACACTTTTCTTCAAAACATTTATATCATTTTCAATAGTTGAAGATAAAGTGGAGCATGCAAAAGGTGTGCTAGAAGAAGAAGCTACACTAGCATGGCACACATGAGAATCAATATCAATTTTCAAAGATTCATTTTTCTTTAAAACTAAATCCAATTCTTTTGTAATGAAATCAATTTCATTTTTCAAAACAATGTTATCTTTTAAAACAAAATCCAATTTTGAAGATAAAACCTCATTGTTTTTCACAACATCATCACAATCATTTTTGTTTTTCAAAACATCAATCTCTTTTAGGGCAAGGTCTAGTTGAGATCTTAGTGAGTCACGTTCACTAGTAATCTCTTCCTTCTCTTGTAAAACCGATTCAAAAGTTGAGCATAAATCCTTCATTTCTTCTTTTAGTTCAAGATTATTCTTTTTCAAAAGATTATGTTTTCCAAAAAATTTCAAGCTTTGTGGCAAGTTCCATATTTAAGGTTTGAGCTTCTAAACAACCATCGCAATACAAACTAGAGCAATCATCTAATTGAGAATCTGATTGTACCTCAAGGGAGTCTTTCCCTTGGACCATGAGGCAATGCTCGTCGGACATGTCTCTCCTAGATCTTCTCAACTTGTTGATGATCCTTGGTAGCTCGGGAGAAGTTAATATGCTCCAAACTGCAAAAGCCGAATCATAATAATCAAACACCGGTAAAAGATTTTCATTAAGAGATGCTCTAAGTGTTCTAAGTGCTAATGCATTTGCCTTTTTATGCTTGCTATGATTTGGGTAGGATTCTTGAGTAGTGGCTTGATAAACTAAATGTCCTAGGCTTTTTAAGTGACTACTCATATTGGCCTTCCAAACATCAAGTCTAAAAAAGTCAAACATAGGAGGGCTATCCATGAGTGCAAACTAAATGTGTGCAAATGAAAAATGCAAATGAAGATTAGCAAACCAAGATCTCACTCCTAGGTGGTTAAACCTAAATATCAGGAGCGGAGGATCTGATACCAATTGAAAATCACCTAGAGGGGGGAGTGAATAGGTGATTATGCTAATCTA
Organism: Agave tequilana; assembly: GCA_038442645.1. Classification (NCBI taxonomy): domain Eukaryota; kingdom Viridiplantae; phylum Streptophyta; class Magnoliopsida; order Asparagales; family Asparagaceae; genus Agave; species Agave tequilana. Next base: position 27,206 of record JAVJIF010017741.1, on the reverse strand, counting down.
ATGAACTTAATGCGGAATTTAAAAACTAATTGCAATAACAAGAGATGCACTCTCAAACAAGCCAAGCAAATAATTATGAATGCACAATATGAATAGATGCAAGGCACAAAGTAAAGAGAGAGAGAGAGATAGAGTAAGAGCCAATGGATCAAGCGGAAACAACAAGATATGTTTCGAGGTTCGAGCACCCAGCTCTACATCCCCGCCTTCACCCAGAAGGATTTTAAGTCCACTAGCTTGTCCACAAAGGACTCCCACAAAGGGAACCTCCACCGAGGATTTGGGGCAATAACAATTACAAGGAGTACCCAACTCCTCTCCTTACAAACACAACCTCCTGCTTGAGGCACAACTCCAAGCAACAAACTATCACCTCACAACTTGAGAGATTAACACAGGATCACCTCACAACTTGAGGGATACAACCCAAATGCACAACCTCCTCAACACAATGAGGGAAAGGCACAAAGCCAAGCAAAGATAGGGTTTTCAACTTGGTGGTCTAAACAACAACCACAAACAATCTCTTTTCCCACACAAAGATCCTATAGAATAAGATAATAGATGTAGCTCAAGTGTGGAGAAAACTAAAGGAATGGAAATCAAAAACTCAAAAAAATCTTTGGGAAAAAGCTAGAAACCAAGATGAAGAAATTGAATCAAAATCTTTTCCCAAAACCCTTTCTTGATTTTCCAAACCCTAACAAAACACCAAATAGATTGATCAATATAAAGCTCAAAAACTTCTTTTGATTGCTATGAAAACACTAGAGAGTCAGGAAAATTCGCACAAAAAATCTTGTAGAAAACTGGCCATAAATGGGGTATTTATAGCCCCCAGAAAAATATAGCCGTTGGCAGCAGATCCTGTCAAAAATGAACTGCCGGTCGACGCCCGGTCGACCGTCCAACGGTCATTTTTGACCGTTGGCAGCTACCGGTCGACCGTGCGGTCGACCGTCCCCAGAACCAGAGAGCAACGGCTCTCTGGGCGATCGACCGCGCGGTCGACCGAAACAAACAGAGAGCAACCCTGCTCTCAGTCGGTCGACCGTGCAGTCGACCGGCTAAAGGGGTAGCCAGCATGCACGTATCCGTGCACGTCGGTCGACCGCTACGGTCGACCGGCCTAGCCTAGCAGCTGAAAATCAGGGAAAAACTGGGTTTTTAAAGACTTGAAAAATTCCCATAAAATCTCTAAAATTCCACAAAAATAGTTTTCTCATTTTATATTGAAATACAAACTTGTGTTAAAAAGTTTAACACAAATCTCAAACATTTTGAACTATTTTTGTGTTATAGAAATTTTGTCAAAAACCGAAAACTGTATTTTCTAAAACTTGAATTTTTGAATAGAAAATACATTTTGTCCAAAACTCATCCAAATACAAAAACATGATATTAAACAACATTTAGGCATGATGTATATGGATATAATCCTATATACATGAAACATATATATATCCATGTTTTTGACTTTAATTCCAAAATATGTTTTGTTAAAAATACCAAAACATAAAACACATGAATAAGTGAGTCAAAACTAAGTTTGTCTAGGAAGTTAAGCATGCATGTATATAGAACAAATCTAATATACATTAAACCATATAAACTTGTTTTGAATCTATCTATTCATGAAACCAAGATCGGTTAAACCAAAAAACGGAAAACCGAAAACCAATATTCAAAACATGAAATATGTGTGTTGTGAACTTGAGCATATCATACTATTCTAATCTTTACAATTGGATCTAAACACAAAACTAAAGTATGGTACCGATGCCTTCTTGTCTCCAGGCCGACTCGATCCAAAACTCTTTGATCCACCGAGTAAGTGCTATATATGATCTTTGACGCTCGGGCTCTTGAATCAACATGTGAAAGCTTCCAAATCATCTTGTTGAAGCTAATCACCTACTAATAACTTGATTAATGATTTGAAACTAAAATTACAAGATTATTAGTACACATAACTACATGAGTTAATCATCATCAAAACTAGAGTGGAAGGCCTTTGGGCAACAAAATGTAGTGGGAGGTATCCATGCATAGTAATGGGCCTTAATTACGCTGAATCACTATTTTTCGAGGAACTTGCCCCTTAATCCTTAACCTTAGATACCAATTTGATCAGAGTCAAACTCTAACAACTTCCTCCCGAGATCAATCTCCAATTGAGCCTGAGATGTCCCTAGGGCCAATGTCTATTCAGTTTTAATTAGGCTAGGTTAGTGAGTGAGGAGATGATTTTTAAGCTAAGAATGGGTAATGACTTCCACACCTTATCTTGTTTATATGTTATGCTCTTAATTCATTTTAGTGCGCATGTGCAATTATTTAGCAAAAAGTAACACTCAAGGTGATAAATCATACAAGTATGTTTCCTAAACTAAATGCTATGAAGATGTACCTTTGCTCCAGCACTCTTCAACAATAATGTAAGAGTAATGAAATAAGATAAAATGCCTAAATGCAAAGTCTAACCATTTTTTAGTAATTCCAAACAACATTTTACTGTTGAGTTAGAAATAGTAAACATGTTGGCCCAAGGGTACACTCTTTGGTTTTGTTTTGATGATTATAAACCATATAGATTTATTCAGTACTAATCAAGTCAAGTGTTTCAGTACTTTTTTAGGGTTCAAAAGGATTCAAAGTGTTTCTTCCTCAAAAGAAAGATTTTAAAATCTCAAGTTTACTCAAGGATGGGATTCAAGTCAGGATAATCAAGATTGATGTTTTGAAAAAACCCACTTGAAGATTACCTGAAGACATACTGAACCTATGTAAAAAAATAGTTTGTTAAAGTATAGAATATAGAATTGATGCTCAAGAAGTCACACACAAAAATACAAGTTTTCAAAATACAAGTTTTCATATCTAGTTTTCCCGTTTTGGTATTTTACAAAATTGGTGTTTGATACATGTTTCATATTTTTTCAAATTTATATATCTTGTTTCTATCATGTATCTCATAGCCTATATATTGCCAAAACACTTTTAAACTAAAACAAAATATTGAACAATGAATTTGATTTCAAAAAAAATTCTAAAAAACTGTGTTTTAGGCCAGGTCAGTCGACAGGACCTCGTGGCCATTTTTCAGTGACCGCTTATGCATGTTGTGCACGTTTGTCGGATGACCGACTGGTCGACCAGCAAACCAGGCGGTCGCTAGGCGGTTGACCAACTGTCACACTCATATCTCTGTTTGGATCGGTCGACTGGGTGGTCGACTGACGCCTAACGGCTAGTTCAAGATTTTAAACTACTGGTCGACCATGTGTTCGACAGATGTTCTAGAAGAGCTATAATAACGTCTAGTTTTCAAAATCTGAGATTTTTAACTTATTCTCCAACGGGTATTTTTTAGCTTTTTTGGGCTTAATCTCCCTCCTAATGACCTGATAAGCTCTTCTAACGGTGTTTATCAGTTGCCTATATATATTGCTCATTAGGAGAGTTTTAGAAAAGATTATTATTATTATTTTTGGGAAGATACTTGAAAATTTTGGTTTATTCAAAGATAAATTTTTTTAGTTTTCTTGCTTCAAATGCTCTCATCTCCATACAAATTTTTAAAAATTTTCAACTCTTAAAATCATTCATTTCAAACTCAGTTTTCTCTCTCACAAACTTCTTGAGCTATAATTCACATCATATACTATAAGAATTTGTAAAAGAGAGTGTTTGTGATGTAATCACCAAGAGCTTGTAAACCTTATTGGCTTTGTGCTACCTCTTGTGTAGAAGATTGAGAGTTAGATTTGTGTATTCTGGTCTTATGTAGATCATAGTAGTTTCTTTATAAAAACTCCTTTGTAGAAAGATCCTTAGTGGATAGTGAAATCCTTCACGTAGTGAAGGTGAGAACGTAGAGCATTGTGCTTGAACCTCGAAACAAATCTTATGTGTTTGTGATTGTATTTTCTCTTGCCCTTACTGATCGGTCACCAATATTTCATGTTTATTGTCACATTACCATATTATTTGTTTAATAAACTCTGCTATTTAATTATATGTTTTGTCTAATTATTTGCAGGGCCTTTACTAAATGAAAGAGGAGAGAAAACGAGCCAAAAAGCCCACTAAAATTCAAATTAAATCAAAATTAAGGATGAAGATAAATGTTCAGTTGAAGATTAGAGCAAATTAGGGAGATAACACCAAATGAAAACTGGTCAAATTTAAATTTTTATGAATCTATTTTGGTTAGCTGAAGATCAACACTGATATCATTAAATCCAGAAACCAAATCGAGAAACCAGATAAATAAATAGATAAAACATCAAATCAGGGACCTACACCCCTGGGTGTGGCCAACTACCACACCGAGGATGTGAAAATGCCGAGGATGTGAAAACGCGACAAAACTCACGTTTTCGCAGCCATTCTGTTGAGATACAGGGAGCGTTTGCTCCCCCTATCTTCAGACGCTCTCCCCTTTTGCATTTTGCTATAAATACGTGTAAATTCTCAGTACAGAAGGAACAATCTAGAAAATAGTTTAGTTTAGGCTATTCTTTAGTTTGTAACTTAAGTTTTTACTTTTTTTTTGTAATTTTCATTTTTATTTATCTAACTGAGAGAAGAGGAGAGTTTCATGGAGGAATGAGAGTGAAGCTTATACTGAGTGTGACACTAGTGTAAGTTCTTTTCTTTCACTGTTATTTGAATCAAATTATAGTTACATTTTCCTGTTCTTCTTTCTCTTCTTCTTTTCTTACTCTTTTTCTACCAATTTTGATGATAATCCAAATGAAACCTATAGCATCAATTGAAAGAGGTAAGTAAGTTCTTCTACCAATTTTTGATCCTATTTGCCATGCTTTACTCACCTTCAAGACGAGGTAAGTCTTTGTCAAGGATTCAAGATAAGTCATCAATTAGAAGTGGTAAGTAAGTTCTTTTAGGTTTTCTTTCTTTCTTTTAATTTTTAGTTTAGATCACCATCATCATCAACTCTCAACTCTATTCATTATTTTCACTTTCTTTATACAAAATCGTTTTCTATTTTCTCCACTTTCTCAATTTATCACTTTCTTCTTAACTTAACAATAGATTCTTTTTTCTTTTTTTTTTACAAGAACAAGAGGAATTTTTAACCATTTTTAGTAAACTAAAGAGAACTTACAAAACGCTTCCATCGCTAGTCCCTCCTTATGGTTCATGACTCGCATAGTCACTTACTATGGCGGTAGTATTGACTACTTATACTTTTATTCTTAAGTTCTGAAATTCTGTATTTTCTATGCAGGTCTTAACTCAATCAAAATTTGGCATCATTGCCGGGGAGGGACGGGCCGTGATTGATATCAAGGAAACAAGAGTTGCGATGGATATATAAGTGTCTTTGGATTCTGCTCTAGAAAGTAGAGCCCAGAAGACCTCAATATTGTCGAGCAACCGCAACAATCTGAGAGAACTACTCACCTAGCTTTTTTGCAGGGTGATTGAACTTCAGTGATTTAGCTTCTACATGCTTTATTTTCTTATTTCATATACTCTGCACATACTATCTAACTCAATAGTAAAAAGTTGATTGTAAATGCTAAAAACAGTTTTGACTTTGCATTTAGGCATGTGTCTATTTCGTTACATTTTACATTACTGTCGAAGAGTGCTGAAGCCAAGATATGTGTGCATAGAATTTAGTATAAGGTTCATTCTTATATGAAATATTGCCTGAGTGTTACTTTTTTGCTATATACATGTACATTTGCACGAATAGGATTAAGGGCACATCCTCAAACAAGATAAGGCAGGGAAGTCATTACCCTCTCTTAGCCTACAAATAATCTCCTTACTCACTAACCCAAACCTAATTTAAAAATAAGTAGACATTGGCTTTAGGGACATCTCGAACTCAATAAGGAGACTGACCTAAGGAGGAAGTTGATTAGAATTTAACTCTTGCCAAATCGGTGTCTAAGGTTGGGGATTGAGAGGCAAAACCTCGACGAATAGTGGTTTAGCATAATTAGGCACGTACTGACTGCATCTACTCGGCTATTATTGGCCAACTATGATCGCAGACACAGTTGAATTACAATAAGGTGTAAGATCTGTCAAATCCACGCGGATTTCATATTCCAATTCCCGGAGCTACTCCACCCCACGGTCGCTTCATGGTCATTCGAAGCATGGGGAATCGATGTAGTAGGACCCATCAGTCCTCCATTGATAAGAGGTCATCGGTTCATCCTGGCAACAACTGATAACTTCTCAAAGTGGGCAGAAGCTATACCACTCATTGAAGTTAAAACACTAACATGGTTAACTTCATCAAGCACCATGTCAACCATCAATTTGGTGTCCCCAGGGATTATCCATGATAATGGACCCCAGTTCGTAAGCTAATCGTTCTATCCTGCGATACGTATCAAATTTAGAGTGTGACTTCAATTGCTTACAACCCTACCACCAACGAGTTAGCAGAGACATTCAATAAGAAAATCATCAAACTTCTCAAAACGTTTGTTTCTGTGAGCAAACAAGACTAGAATGAAAAGCTCAGCGAATGTCTTTGGGCCTACTAAACGACCGTCCAAACTCTACTGGCAATAGACCTTTCTCTTTAGTTTATAGGTGTGAAGCAGTCATACCTCTAGAGGTACAAATGTCATCACTTAGTGTTGCTCTGGAAATCAAGATGACAGAAGGAGATAATGATCGATTATGTCTCCAAGAAAGGAAGCGTTGGACGAGAAGCGACTATAGGCTTAACAACTTATTAAGCTATATCAAACTCGAATCTCGAAGGCCTGTAACAAAAAGATCAAGGATAGAGTATTTCAGAAAGGAGATTTGGTCTTAACTATCAGGTGACTTATAGTTATGACACATAAGACTAAAGGCAAATTCCAACCCAAGTGGGAAATACCCTTCATGGTAGGACAGTTTGCTCGAATAGAGCATAACGCCTAGCAAATCCAAATGATGACACACTAATGATGCCGATTAATAGTAAGTTCTTGAAAAAGTACTATCTCTGATCATGTTAACACCATACCACTAATCAAAGAAGTATTGTACATAATCACATTAATATTAAAACTCTGGTCATTAAGACAGACTTATCTAACTGTTTCTTCTCCCCAAGAAATCCCTTTCCCCAAGCGGAATCAATTTCAGCTCTGCTTCTTCTGGGAATCTGGTTGACTTCAGGCTGTTATAATACATGATGTTAACAATGAATAGAACACAAAGCAAAATTTTGATTTTAACCTTGTCAATCTTCTCATTAGGAAGAGCAAGTCATATTTTGAAGTTGAGCATGCATAAACAACGATTTTAGGCACTCTTCTTCCTGATCATTTCACTCGACCCAAAACGATAGTGATTGTTTAATATGTAATAATGGCATAGCTCTAATCATCCCTTCGCCTTTGTCATTCAACAAGTCACATTTCGGCCTCGTGATGACCTCAATCGAGCCAAATTTATTGAAGAAGGTACATGGCACATCTCTGCAGGACCTTTTCAGTGTTTTTACATTCACGTCTGGATTCAATGATCAGCTGTAAACCTGAGTCTTGGCTATGATGAACTAAATGAAGCCTCATGAGAAATTTAAACTTAATCGATAAATTCTCCGCAAAACTCATGTTTCATATCTTCACTTAACAACAGATAGAGAACAAGAATCTTGATTAGGTGACACTTCATCAGGAATATCGACTTACTTGACAAATTCCCCCACAAAGTTTATTAATCCCCAGCGAGATTTTAGAGGTTACTAATGGAATGCAAAAAGATCCACTTCAAATGGCACAATTCAAAGCCTTCGGTGAATAAAGCTAAAGGAAAATATTGGTTTTTAAGTCCAATATAAAATTCTCAATAACTCATCATGCTGAGGGGAATAGCATGGCTAGACCAAGTCAAGAGGGTAGTTGATAAAGGTAAACCAAATCCGTTAATAGCTGAGAATTTGCTAAAAATTCGTAGGGACCTGATCCCATTTAATTGCTCTAGAATTCTCTACCAATTTCCTCCCATGGACTGGTGGATCCACAAAGTGAATAAGTCATGTCAAAGATTTCACCTATGACATTTTTATATGTAATGGTGGCATGCCTTCAGTCGCATCCTCCTTTTTTCAATCGATCGAAGCTCGACTTCACAACCTGTTCACTAAAATATTCAGATAAACTGACTAAATGAGTTATCTGATGACTTATCAAGCTAAACGCATTGAAAAAGGCTCGAGATACATCTTTGTAAAACTTTTCTAGTGTTTCCACATTCATTCCACAGCGTGGCAACCGATTGATCAATCAATAATTGAGGAAAAGTTCCCTAGGGATAGGTGGAACCTCTCTATCAAACTCTCCTTAAGAGTGTACAAATGATTATTCCCTCTAGCGAGAATTCATTTCAATTGTCATGGTAATGATTATCTCTGATGATTCTTTAGGAGTTTTATTCCCCTATTCCCCCATCAAGATTGCTTTGCTCCCTAATAAATTGAGGAGCTCTATCTCCTATTCCTCGAAAATTCTCTAGCAATTTTCTTACATTTGTAGGGAACGGTCAATTTCACCAAAGTCCAGGAAATGGTAGGACCATATAAAATTGTAATCATGTCTCCAACCAAATAAATTATAGATCAAGTCTGTCACAAAAACATTAAACCTCTAATGGTAAAAATTCTAACGTATCCCCAGTGGATCGAAACTCCACTTGTCATTCTTCTCCATAGAATGACAAGTCCACTCAAATTATGCAGCCAAAGTCTTGTCATATTAACATTATACCTCTAACAACCCTCTTTCAACAGTTTACGGGGAATGATCATTTTATTATCCCCAGTGGAGTTCTCCAACAAAAAATTTACTAAAAATCCCCCTAGAAATCACGAGTTGTCACATTAATTTTTATCTCTGACAGCTCTCATAGATTCCCCAGAGTCTTCGAGAACGCAAAATTCTCTATTTTCAAAATCCTTATGGAACATCTATTCCCCGGCGAGGTGTCAAGTTGTCACGTTAATGATTACCTCTGGTAACTTTTAGGAGTGTTGCCTCCTATCTTCCCCAGCGTGGTCATCATGCTAATGTTTATCTCTAACAACTCTATTCAAATTCCTAACAAAATCTCTTTAGAGTCGCTAATGTCACGTTAATAATTATCTCGACAGCTCTTTAAAGAATTTCCCACAGAATCTTAAGGAATGCTAACTTCCTTCCCAAATCCTCATGGGTTCTTTACTCTCCAGCGAAGCTTGTAATTGCCACGCCAATGATTACTCTGACAATTTCCCTATCATATCCCTAAGGGAAATTGATCGTCCAGGCATGAGGTCCCTTTGAATGGTAAGGCTTTGAATTCGGCAATTCCTAATCAGTTATATCCAGTTCATCACCTATGAACCGATCAATGTTCAGATTTCATCCTCTAGTCCTTTATGGACTTCTTTTGTTGTCAACTTAGTCAATCACCTCTGAACAATAAGGGCTCTGAGTTTGGTTATTTCTCAATCAGTTATGTCAATTCAATCACCTCTGAACTGACAGATAGCCAAATCTAATCCTCCTGTCTTGTGCGAACTTCCTTTTGTCATTATGCCTAGTTCGTCACCTTTAAACGATAAAATTTCAAGTCTGCTAATCCCTAATCAGTTATGTCCAGTTCATTTCCTCTGAACTGACAAATTTTACACTCCCGGTCCATTAGGGACTATCTTACCGCTATTATGTCCAATTCGTCACCTCTAAACAACGAACTCTTTTTCTAATGATTTCTAACCTATCATGTCCAGTCAATCACCTCTGAACAAACAGATTCCTAGACCTACCGCCTTTTATCCCCAGTGGATTCTCTTTCCTAGACTAACTTTGTCATGTTCGTAACCTCTGAATAATGTTGGTCTTGATTTTAATTCCTTCGGGAATTTTACTTGTTTAAATTTCAACCTTCAGTTCTTTTCAAAGAACTTACATGTTAAGTTTTTCTTATATGGAAAACTTATATTACTTGTGGCTAATTACACAAGACAAGCAAAGAGTGAAGAAAAAGAGAAAAAGATGCAAGGCAAATATTAATAGATGAAGAAAAAGAAAAGGAAAGATACATGAGTATTACAATCAGGATTGCTCCTCATAAGATTGGATTTCTGCTTCAAGAATAGACAATCTGTTTCTTTTTTTCCTCAGCCTTCAGAATGGCCCGTGACCTCAGTTCCTCCCTATTGAAGGCAGCTATTTTCTCCAATTGGGACTTGCTTTCTGCCAAGGCTGTTCTCTTCTTTGTTCCCATGTGCTGGATTTGAACACTCTCAGCAGTCATCTCCTCCAGGCACATGGTTTCATCTTGGCACACTGGCACAACCTTGGAGATAATAGTTTTTGCCCTCACAATCATCTCCTCTACTTTCTTAAGTTGGTGTTTGGCACACTCAAGTGCTTCACTGCAAATGACGAAAGCCTCCGAGATCTCCGCTTCCCGAGCATCCAAATTCTTCAGCTCCTCGAAGATAACCTCTACCTCCTTGGATGTCTCTAGATAATTCTTCTTCCTTTCCTCTGAAAGACGCTCCAACTTAGCCCAACCATTGGAGTAAGGTCCAGTTGATTTAACCTCCTCCATTCGTTGATGTCTCCCTTAAGGCAGTTGAGTAACTCTTTCAAGGAAGCAGCTGAAGAGATCCCTCCAACATCCCTGATACTTTCTATGGCTCAAGAAAGTATCAGCCTGTAGGAAGAAAATGATGTCGGGTACTCTTCAAAACTGTTGAGAGACAATGTCTAAAGCTTGTTAAAAGCTGTCAACGAGCTCTTCAACAAACCTATCTAGACATCAACATCAAGCAATAGAGGGGTGGCAGTTGAGGTGGAAAGCTACAGAGGGATGATCATTGCAGCTGACTCCGGAATAGTTGGGATGGACAGTGTCAAAGTAGGAGGAGCAATTTTTGGAAAAGGAGACTTCAGTGGAACAGTCTCTAAGAAGTTGAAGTCAGGTGCTGAGACTGGTCCCAACGGTAAGCGTCAAAGAACCAGAACCATTGGGCACCACCATGTTAAAAGTAGAAGGACTAGAAAGAGCTGGGAAGATTGAAGATGACCCTATCTCAGGCTCTAGCTGGTCTTCACTTTGTTCCGGTACCATCTATAAAGGAGAGACGGGCTCCATCTTGACCGTTGCCACCAATAAGTCTCAAAATGTGGCTGTTACTGAACTATACTTTGATGAACAAGGCTCAACAATACGGGATCGATCACTGATGGAGCAACTTCCTTCTCTTATTCAGGCTGTGATGTTATCTGAGGAGCAAATTCTGCAGAAGCCTCTTCAAAATTTTTGGAATTAGCAATGGATATAGAAAATGTTTGTTGAAATCTAAATACTTCAATTATTACTTGGAAAGCTCGAGGTTGTGATGGTAACCTTAAATCCAACCACCCACCTTGGGCATTTTCAATGGAGACATGCTCAGTAGTGGTGACATGCTCGATCGCGATAGCTCCGACAGTAGGAGGAACCTCATGAGTAGGCAGTTCTGTAGGAGCAACTCTGAGAGGGATGTTCTCTACGGGGGATTCATAGGTCTCAAGGATTTCCACAGCCTCAGTCTCGTACCCTTGAGTGGTTACCTTAATAGAGGCAGAAGATCTGATATCTGGCATATCTCCATCGGGGCCTTCTGGATTTAGATAATCACCCATATCTTCAGTACGATGTGGGAAGAGGTCATCCCATGCCTCATCCTCCTCCTTATTTGCATTTCAAGATATAGAGTAGTCATGGAATCAGATGATAAAAATAGAAAAAGATGATATTACCTGTAATTGGTAAAAACTTCTCTAAAGCTTCACCGACAGCTGGTTCAACCACAGGTGAAGCGCGGAGGTAGGACATAGGTAGCCACTGGTGGAGTAGCAGGAGCAACATAGGCTGCCGATGCTTCCGCCTCTCTAATCTACAAAGTACCTTGACGCTGACTTGAGGGATGATGGTTGTCTTTCTCTTCTTCTTAGGAGAAGCATTTGGAGGAGGCGACCTGGGCTTTTGCTTGAAGTGGTTGTTGGGGTTTGCCTCTTCTTCTTTATCCCCCTCTTCTTTGAGGGCAGTGGCAGCAACCTCCTGGGCTAGTTCGCTGCCTGCTTCACTAGGGCATAGGCTTGCAGCAACAGAGCTTCACTACCAGCATTGGCAAGGAATTCTTCAAAGTTAGGTGCCAGGACGTGTTTCCCTTGTCTCTGTTGTTCTACCTTCCCCTTTAAGCGGGCGATAATCAAGTTTATGTTGGTAGAGTTAACTTTGTATGAGGATGGACGCGTATTCGATACCTTGTATCACTGGAAAAAATTGAGACTTATAAGGAGCGTGGGAGTTCGGTGAGGCATGCAGAATTGAGCACTTGAACACCCAGTGATGTAGTACCTCCAAGCCCTGGCACCGACGATCAAACATCCCATATAGCTAAACAAGGGTTAGGATTACCAATATACATTTGGTGATAACCAAATTATCTGGCGAAGCGGCTGGGCAGATAAGACTCTAGATAACAGTCATCCCATATTGGTACACTAAATGAGAAGGCCTGATACTGACCAACCACTTGAAGGTACCTTCTCCTAGAAAAGTGCACTCGTCTCTAATGTCACAAAACTCCTTGCCATACTCTGTGCCTAGGATATGGGGGAAACATTGGAAGAGACTGTATGAGTCTCTGGACCCCCGCCTAGTCTTCAGACCCCACCAAATACTTGCTCTCCCACTGAGAGTTCTCAAAGCGGTGCAGGTGGGTAAAGCGAACACCTTCTGGTGTTCCTTCTCTCGGTTGGATCTGGACATGGCAGTGAAGAGCAAACCAAGCCATCAAGTACACAAACGACATCTCTACCCTCAGGGAAGGCTGTCGCGTGGAAAAACAAGTTCGATGCCCACCTTGGTGGTGGTCACCTTCCTACAAAACTGCTCTATCAGCATTTTGAGCCCGTTTTGAATACGACAGACCATAGCATGCAGCAGGCGGAGCGAGAATCTATGTACCAACTGAACGACCGAAAGGATCACCAAGAGTGTGATGCGGTCATGGGATGGCGATGAGATCACACACCTTTTTAGCCATGCTAACAGGTAGCCAGCCAACAGTGATTGCTGGGAGATCAGTCTTGAAGCCTGGTGGTGAAAACTTAAGAAAGTATCTCTACCCATATTCACCATAGTCTTCCTCTAGACAACGTCTTCATGATTTCTCGCCTTTATGGCTCTGGCAATTTGCTTGTCCGATATCGGGGTCTGGAGATTTTCGAGGGGCCCGCCCATGACTGGGAATAAATATTCCACACAAGTCTTCAAACTATGAACATTCCCGTGACTAGTGTAGAGGTCAAGGCACGTGTAATAGTGGCATATTAATTCTTTGTACATCTCATACAGGGTTGGTTCGTCCTTCTCCAGCTATGCCAACTCCTCAGTGCATGGGAAGTTATCCTCGTATGGATTATAACCTATAGAAAGATTGGACACTTCCCATATCTCTTGAAGCGCCTTCCCCAGTTCGCCGACAGGAGTGAAGAACGTGCCTGACACTGGGCAATACAACTTCAAGATGGCATAGAGGTAGGGACGTTGATATTTATCCTAGAGCAGGTAGCCCTGACAGCTTCATAGAATGTCAGCCACTTCAAATCAGCTTCATAGAACTCCAGCACATACATCATGAGACTGCTCCACCATTACTGTTTGAAGGAGTATGCCTACCCCAGTTTTTGAAAATCTGTAGCAGGATATTTTTCTCCCACCTTCATGAATTAATTCAGGAAGTTTAGGACCTAGGCAGGATTTCCCCAAGGCACTTCACGACCAACATTTCCTGGGTGTAGACTGATGACGCTGCGGGGAAGGCCACTTCTGGTGAAACTACTCAGGTACTCAGGGTCAGGACTCCTACGTGCACCAATTTTGTGCTATAACACACGCCCACCTCATCATTCTTACCATCGTAACCAACTGGAAGAAGGCCAGGGGATAGTGGGGCTTGCTCTCTGGGAGATAATATCGGTCTCCATCTAGGGTATAAACACATTGCCCTTCCCTGGCAAGTAGTTGTTAGTCAATATCTGGGATTGCATCTCCAAATATGAACTCAGGTTTCTGATAGACCATCCGGATTTCCCCTTCTAGTACGTCAGTGGAGATGATGATCCGGAGAGTGCACTCGTCCTCACCCAGAATGAGTGTGTTCCTCTCCGGAGTGCTCCATTCACTGAATAGCAATGCTTGCCCCTAAAATTGGAAGTGGAGTTTCCATCCATTCTTCTTACTGATCCAAAAAAACTGTTCGACAAATTAGGAGCGTAGTGCATTGCAAAACAAAGGAGAATAAACATATTAGTCTATGCCAAAAAGAGAAGAAAAAGTGCTAAGTCATAGCTTTGCTTTCCAAATGAAGCTACTCCAGAGTCAGTTTCGCTCCTCAAGCGAAATAACTTCTCTCCGAGGTGAAGATTCACACAACACAGAGGCAAAGTGCAAAAAGCCCCCAAGGGCTAGCTTTGCTTGGAAGCTTAAAACGCACTTGTGCATAAAAGAGTTCAAAGGACTCAAAGTCCGCCAATGAGCCTAGCTTCACATTCTGGCTCTTGGCAGAATGCAAAAAGCCTTAAGTGCTATCTTCACGTGGAAGCTTGAGGAAGAAACCTCTCAGTTTCTAATTTTGGTCTACAAAATTAAATGGAAATTAAATCCCCTAAAATTTGATAGAATCCAAATTAAGAGCGTTCAACTCCCTGAGACCATCAAATTACAATGAATCACAATGGATTCACCATGAAATAGCCAAAATTTGGCTTCAAAAGAGATCTAAATTCTCTTGGAAAAGGGGAAAACCCCTACACGCAATGGGTCGTTCAATGGTCATAGCAGGCGGCAGCGTCATCGCAGAGGTAGAACCTCTTTCCCCGAGCGTTGTTTGGGTGCCATTAGAACTTGTGAAGGTTCTTTTAGATCTCGAGTGAAGAAGAAGAGATGTTTAATCTCTGAAAAATCGCAAAGATAAGAAGAAGTAACTTCTCCAAAATTTCAGCTAAGTTGGCTTTATATAGACATCATGCCTTCTAGCTTTGCCTCCTTAAAAGGAGTGCCAAGCTATCATGTCAAATCTCAAATAATGGTTGGAGGTTCAAGAACCTAGGCAGTGAAGCTATTTAGCATCGTTTAGACGTCATCTTTAGCTTCACATGAAGCTTTATTTTTAGCTCCGCTGTGGGCTCAGTTTTTTAGCTTCGCCTGAAGCTTCCATTTTGCTCCACTGAGAGCTCATCCATTAGCTTCATGTGAAGCTCACTCCTCATGGATTCCTAAGTTACAGTAATCTGGTTACCTAGTTCAATGTATATTTGCACCCAGGCCAATAAGCTCCTGTGACCAAAGCAATATCAAAATTTAGGTTACAGACTTCAGGTTCAAAGTATTTCAGAATCTATACGAATCCATTACGGATTCACAAAAATCTTGAAGGAGATTTTGTTGACACTCTGAAAATACAAACTCCAAGGCAGCTCTATAATCGGTCCAAACGATGTCTAACTTATTGGTACTTCTAAAATACAAGTCGCGGATAGGCTGAAGACATGTTCATCCCTGATAGGCAAACCAGTGACTTGGACTCCATTGATCCAGTGAAGCAGACAGTGAACCAAGCATTTACTTTCTAAAGAAGCCCAAGAGGCTCAGCTCTAGCTTCGCAGCAAGGTCAGAGTAGCTTCACTGTGGGCTCATTCTTAGCCTCGCTTCTGAAGCCTACTCAAGCTCTATCAAAGAGCTATCTTTTAGCTTCGCTGCAAGAACTTTTCAAGCTTTGTTGTAAGCTGCCTTTAACATTGCTATGGGCTCATTTCTCAACCTTTGCATGAAGCTTAGCTCCACTCAGGCTTTTATGGTCATTTTTGACCATTTAAAAATCTCAGCACGAGATTAATGTGATAATATCACTTTGGGTAATTAATTATTATGATTTTTTTACCCCTTAATTAGTTGGAGAATATCAAGAGAAATCCATCACTTAATGGAGCGAATCATGAGATTGGTGTAATAACCCTAAGCCAGTTGGCTAACTAGCTTCGCATACGAGTTTCCAGCTTTACTCAAGTTAAAATTAGCTTCACAATGAAGCTATTCTAACTTTAGTTGTGAAGCTAGACTGAATCACTATATTGATTTTTAGGAGAGCAGTTATACCCCATAGAGCCTATAAATGGCCCATTGCGAGGAGGGGCTCAGGGCTGTGCCTTTGATTGCGGATTTGGCTGCTCCTTTGGTTGAGCTTTTAACTGGCTAGACTGAAGATTTTCCATGAGATCACTCTTTAGCTTTCGAACTTTCTTAGAGAATTTCCTTTCTCTTTCAAGGTGTGAATACCCTCAAGATCTTCCTCTCTTGAAGGATTTCAAAACCAGGCGAGAAGAAGATTTCTAAAGCAGAAAACTCGAAGACTCGATCACTCACATCGTCAACGAAACAAAGTATTCATGCATTGACCAGACTTCTAACGACACCTTTTTCCAGAAAATTCAAGAAGAGATACTTGTAATTTTTCATCATTACTTGTATTTCTCTTCAACTTTTGCAAAGTTTTCCTTATTTCTCATCAATGAAAACAACAGTTAGCTCATAGTTTTGAACTACCGATCGATCGGCCAGTCAACCGATGTTCTAGCAGAGCTATGATAACGGCTAGTTTTAAAAATCTGGTATTTTAAACTTATTCTCCAATAGGTATTTTTGCCCTTTTTGGAGTTAATCAACCACTTAATGACCTTGGCTCTTCTAACAGTGTTTATCACTTGCCTATATATATATATAGCTCATTAGGAAAGGTTTAGATAAGTTTTTATTGTTGTTTTTGTGAAAATATTTGAAATTCTGGTTTAGTCAAAAGAGAAAAATTTCAAGTTTTCTTTCTTCAAGTGCTCTCATCTCCAAACTAATTTTTGCAAGTTTTCAGCTTTTGGATTCATTCTTTTCAAACTGAATTTTCACTCTCATAAACTTCTTGAGCTACAATTCATATCATATACTATAGAAAGTTATAAAAGAGAGTGTTTGTGATCTTTGTGGTCATCAAGAGCTTTTAAATCTCATTGGTTTTGCGCTATCTCTTGCGTACAGGATTGAAAGTTGGAGTTGTGTACTCTGGTCTTGAGTAAACCATTGTAGTTCCTTTATAGAGGCTCTTTTGTGGAAAGATTCTTAGTGGATAGTGAAATCCTTTACACGGTGAAGGTGGGGATGTAGCTTTGTGCTTGAACCTCACAATAAATTTTTTATGTTTGTGATTGCTCTGTCTTTCTCTTATTCTATTGCTATTGCTTGCACTTGTATTTTTTTCTCTTGCATTTGTAATTCATTACTTGCATCATATTCATCTTTCTTATTCACTCATCTCAATAAGAAGGCAATTAAGCACCTCAACTCCTAATCTAGAGGAATATAGAGGAGAAGTTCTAGAGCTCTTCATGGGGAATCCGGCTTCACTTCTTATTTTGAGTTGACAGTTTGCATCATTCTTTAAATTTTGCTTTGTTTGCCATTAGATTAGTGTTACATCTATTCACTCCCTTTAGGTGTACTTTCAAAGCAAAGTAAGTTAAATGGATAAACAAATAACTGCAGAGAGCTAATCTCTGAAATTCAAGCAACCTGCAAGAAAGCAGATCAATAGTTCTTCCAACTTTATAGCGCAAATGCGGCTCTTCCCACATTTTAGTGGCAAAAGTTAGGTCCCCTGAGCTCTGTTCAAGAGTAGAGGCTCAGATATGCTATATGTCCACTGCAGCTACTGATTTTCTGAAATCATCCCTTGCACATAAACACAGAGGAGAAAGAATTAACCATTAGTAAACTTACCGTCCCTTTCTGGCAACAGCGCCAACATTTGATCGAAGTTAAACCTGCACAAAAAAAATGAAGTTTATAAATGGTGCGGAGGTTCCTCTGTACTACCCGCTATGGCATGTGGCTATGTGCGTCGTGATCCACAAGAAGGGACTGTGATGGAAGTGTTACGTAATCTTTCTTAATTTACTAAATAACGATTAAATAATTCTTTTTAGTTTTGATAAAGAAAAGAAAAGGGTTAAGTTTGAAGAAAAGAAGAGTTAAAAGTAAAAGATCAAAAGAAATGAAAGAAGGTGACGTTGTGGTTTTAATTAAAAGAAAAACTAACTTAAAAAGAAAGAGTTGGTTAAAGTGTTTTTAAACAAAGAAATGAAAAGAAATAAAATAAGAAAACTTACTGACCTTTTTTGGCTGATTACTTACCTTGATATTCAGTGAAGTTTTAATTAATTCACAGGTGATCAGTGCATATCTGATAAGATCGAATCAGTCCCAATCTACACTACATCATCAAGACTTCTAAGAGCAAGAATGTAATGATACAAACTTTTAAAAAGAGGAATTCATAATCATGAGCTATCAGTGGTACTCGCAAAGGCAAGGTGATTCTGATGCTATAAGATTCATTTAGATTTAATCAAAAACAAAAGAAATGGAGTAAAAAGAAAGATAAATATTAGATTAAATGAAAAACAATGAAAGAAAGGAAAAAAATTACATCAGTGTCACTCTCAATGCAATTCTTCCTCTCATTCTCTTATGAGTCACTTTGTAACCTAAGTTTACAAAATAATAGAAAATTATATAAAAATAAAAAAACTCTAAGTTAAATTAGAACAAAAATCTTAATCCTAACTCTCTGCTAGAGTGGTGCCTGTTTGCCTTCTCAGATTGCAATATTTATAGGAAAAATGGAGTCGGGGAATACATAAGGATAAGACCAATGGCATTGGCCCAGTGGATAAGATCTGACCGCACAAACGCGGCCAAAGCTGCATTTGTGCATGTTGGATCTGGCTGTTGGGCCAGATCCTCACGTGCGCGGATCCCTTTTTTAGATATTCCCCTGTATATGGATAGAATTTTTCTTTAAGCTTTCGGATTTGTAATTATCCCCATGATTCTTCAAGCTAACCAAATAAATCCTAATTAATTTGGATTAATTAGGATAAATTGGTTCATATCTCCTCTTTCTCCATTAATTACCCAGCACACCATTAGACATCAAAATGGGTTAAATAGCAGAGTTTTATTACAAAATAAATGTGAAAATATGACAATAAATAATGCAATATTAGTAATCGATTAGGCAGCAATGCCAAATTCTCTACGATGATTTAAATTACCAAACGAAAACTCTTTTAGAAACCATGTGCCAAGGGGTTCCTTCAAAGGATGAAAAATCAAGGGTGGAATTATTTGAGGATTTAGCTGAGAAGACCATTCAATGAGAACTCACTCCCGACAAATCTAGGAATATCAACCCCATCTCTTCAAACTAGGATCTCTATTTCATTGAGTCATCAATTACTGCTGAGGCTTGAATAGCTAACATAATGAGAAGATTGGAAGCTCTAGAAATAAAGAGCCAGTCCTGGTAAATCAAGTCAGCCCATCGTATTTTTCAAATCTGGGCTGCACCTACTGTCAAGCCATAAACCATGTATTCGAAGAGTGTCCAGTCTTTCATGCTCAACAAATGTTGCCCAAGCCCATTATGTGACCTTCTCAAGGTCCCACAATAATACCTACTCGCAAATGTATAATCGCGGATGGAGCAATCACTCGTATTTCTCATGGAGCCAAAACAATCATGATCATCGTAGGTCCAATTTTTTCAATCATTTCCAATCTCCCAATTATCAACAAAATTTTCCTAACCAAGCTCTTCACTCTTCCTTCTAAAATCCTCCAGCTGAAAGAAACTAACTGATTTGGAGAAGAGCAAGGAAAATTTGATCAAGCCGCAAACATCTTTCATGTAAAACACGGGACAATTATTGAGCAACCACACTCAAGTCATATCAGGTTAGAGGTTCAAATGAGACAGCTAGCTGACTCACTAAGCGAAAAACCCAAGGAAACTTGCATAGTCAGTCGTTGACAAACCATTGAAACTCTAGTCAAACCAATGTGGGTCAAGATTAGCAGTTAAATTAGTGTAATGTGGTTCATATATTGAGGTTAGAGAAACAAGTGGATAACCAAGAGTCGATGACATCAAATCCTATCCAGCACTACCATAAAACATCCACTTTTTCTGGTTCCACTCCCTCCAATTCGGACAAGTCTAAAAAAGACAGTCAGCCGACTAGGTGCACAAGACTATAGTCTCATTTCTAAATAGGCTCAAGGACAATAACAAATAAATTGCATAAATGAAGAAAATACATGAGATGTTTAATCAAGTAAAGATAAATGTGCCCATTCTTGATGCAATCTTACAAGTCCCATTCTATGCCAAATTCCTTAAGGACATGTGCACCAAGAAGAGAGAAAAACTAATGTGTCAAAGAAAAGTTTCCTAATCATTAACATTAATAAGATACCGTCTGGCCCTATCCCTATCAAGTACAAGGATCCAGTTATTTATCTTACCATTACTTGCACCATAGGAAACTAAAATTAGTCATGCACTCTTGATTTTGGAGCAATTTCTTCCTTTTTCAGTGTACCAACAACTTAGTTTGGGTGACCTTAGTCCAACTCAAGTCACCATCCAATTGGCTGACCAACCAGTGAAAGTTTCAAAGAGGAAAATATCTGATATCCTTATCTGGGTTGGGAGTTTACTTAACTCGTAGATTTTATTGTTCTTGAGATTCAACCAGTGTCAAATCCTAGATTTCAACTCCCGTCATCTTAGGACACCCATTCCTTACAACTATAAATGTAATCATTAATTGCCAGAATGGATCTATGAGATTAACTTTTGGAGACATAACTAAAGAAGTCAATGTCTTCAACCTAGAAAATAACCCTGTGATACAGATGATAAATCTTTTGAGGTGAACCTCATTGAGAACTTGACTAGTGAACATGGTGAGGAGATAGAGCTAGAAGCCGAGTGTGAGTTCGAGTTGGGTCCGAGGATTGATTTCAATCTTGATAAAATTGTCGATTCTGTTGTAAATTGGACATCGAGCCCAATTTCCCTAAATCTAGAGCCAACAAACTTGACTCTTTTTTTCATTGAGTCATCTTCTTTCCTAGAACTACAAGCCTTACCCAAAAATCTCAAGATGTCTACTTAGGTGGACAAGAAACCTTTTAGTCATCATCACGTCCATTTGACTGCAGGGCCAAGAAGATAGCCTTATTGCATTCTTAGAAGCATAGGAAAGTCATTGTTGGATGATGATCAATATCAAGGGATTGAGTCCAACTATAGTTCAACATCGCATTTATCTTAATGAAGAGGCGAAACCAAGAGGGACCGCAACGTAGAGGTTAAACCCATAATGCAAGAAGTTGGTTCGTGCTGAAATCATAAAACTTCTAGATGAAGGGATAATTTTTCTCATTTTTAATAGCTAATGGATCAGTCCAGTCCAAGCTGTTCCTAAGAAATTTGATTTTATCATGGTAGAAAATGAGAACAAAGAATTAGTACAAACATGACCCCTCACAAGATTCGAGTTTGCATTGACTGTCGAAAGTTAAATACTACCACTCGTAAAGGCCATTCCACTCTTTCATTTATCGATCAAATGCTTGAATGACTAGCTGGCCACGAGTATTACTATTTCTTGGATGGTTACTTGGGTGCAATCAAATTCTCATAGCTCCGGAGGACAAGAAAAGATCACGTTCACATGTCTATTTGGGACCATCGAATGCCTTTTGGCTTGTGCAATGCCCCAACAATGTTGCATGTTAAGTCTATTTTCCGACATAGTAGAATGGTTCTTTGAAATCTTTATGGATGATTTCTCCACCTATGAATATTCATTCGATTAATATCTTCACCATATAGAACTCATCCTCTAATGATATGCTGAAAAGAGCTTGATACTAATTAGAAAAAAATGTCACTTCACGGCGTAACATGGAATTGTCCTTGGACATAGACTTTTAAAAAAGGGATTGAAGTATACAAAGTGAAGGTAGGCGTCATAGCTAAGCTTTCAATACCTAAATGTGTGAAAGATATTCGCTCTTTCTTAGGACACGCTAGATTCTATCGTAGGTTTATTAAGAACTTTAGCAAAATTGCTAAACCCTTGGCTAATCTTTTAGCTAAGGAAGTGTCCTGCATTCTTGATGATGGATGTCTTATTGCATGGGAGAAGCTTAAGAAAAAAACTCATTTTTGCACCAAATATTATTGCCCTGAATTGGTCAAAGCTTGTTCGAAATCTTGTGTGATGCTTTCGATTTTGCAATAGGTACTGTCTTAGGACAGCACATTGATAACAAGCAGCATGTGATTTACTACGCAAGTAGGATTTTAAATGATGCCCAGTTGAATTATACTACAACTGAGAAGGAATTCTTAGCTGTTGCCTTAGAAAATTTTCGACCATACTACTTGGGTTGAAAGCAAAATATCTTCACCGATCATTCTATGCTTAGATACCTAATGCTTAAAAAGGATACTGAGGCCCGACTCATTCATTAGATCCTCCTTCAAGAATTTGATATCAAAATTTGAGATAAAAAGGACGTAGAAAATGTCATAGCCAATCATCTCTCTCGTATCACATATGCTCCTTGCGATGATTTGCCGATTAATGACAACTTTCCCAATGAACAACTCTTAGATACCTTTAGGGAATCATGATTTACCGACATAGTCAACTATTTAGTCACAAACCAAACACTATAATATTGGACAAAACAAGATGTCTACCGATTCTTTCTCAAGTATGGTATTTCTTTTGGGAGAAACCATATCTTTTTAAGTCTTATTCTGACCAAAACATAAGAGATGTATCCCCGATGAGAAAGTCTAAAGTGTTCTTTCTTCTGCCATAAGCTTGAATGTTGTGGACACTTTAATCCCCGTAAGACTGCTGAGAAAGTATTACAAAGTGGGTTCTATTGGCCCACTTTGTTCAAAGATGCCTTTGAATTTTATAAGATGTACCCAAGATGTCAAATGATAGATAGGATCTCGAAACATAATATGATGCCCCTCAGCCCAATTCTAAAAATAAACTTTTTGACGTTTGGGGGTTGACTTTATGGGTCCTTTTTCTAGTTCATTTGGCAACAATACATCTTCGTGGCTGCTGTGGACTTTGTTTCTAAATGGGTTGAAGCCATTCCTAGTGTAACGAATTACAACAAGCTTATCGTAAGTTCTTAAAAGAAGATTTTCTCTCGCTTTGAAACCCTAGGGAGATAATCAGTAATAATAATGTCAGTCATTTCTGCAATAGGACTTTTGAAGCTTTTATGCGAAAATATACCATCACACACAAGTTGTCCCCACCCCATATCATCTCCAAACTAGTGGGCATTGATTGAAAAATCAAAGAGTTATGAAATTACGGTGTAGCTTGTGGCTTACGGGTCGTGTCACGAGGAGGAATACGATGAAAGCTTTTTGGTGTTTTGTTTAGTAACAATGAATTGTGCTCGTTTTTTAATTGAAAAGAGAATGAAAAGAAGGGAGATGATTAAAAGAGAAATTGCAACTTTGGTGAAGGCTTTGAAAAAGGTGAATTTGTATAAAGTTTAAAAAGTGATTTGTTATTTTAATGAAGAAAAAAATCTGGCTCACTATCTCACTACTCAATGATATGTTCTTCTCTTGAAATCTTAATGCCTCAACTTGATCATAAGCAAAACTTAGATTGATTCTAGAAAGTTTAAGCAAAACACATAAGATGGTTGGAAAGGTTAATCCTATTCTTTAAGAAATCATCTTGAGTTGAATGTTAAATCAAGAAGTTCAAGTATGAGATAAAAATAAGTTCAAGAGACGTTTTGAAAAGAGGTAGAAGTTAAAAATTCAAACCATCCTCATGTGCCTTCAAGAACACTTTCAAGAAGAAAGGCTTAAGTTAGACATGCAAATGATTCATTGGGTCATTTCATCAAAACCATTTGAAAAGAAGAGGGAACAGAGAGAGGAGTAATAGTGAGCCCAGAAAACTGATTTAGCTACTCATGGAAGACAAAGAACAATGCAAGTAATTAAAGGAAGACATACTGTAAAATAGAGTGGAAGAAAAGGTAGCTTGATTCTTATATTGATGTCACTTCAATCTTCAGAATACAATCACTCAATTCCTCTCTCTCACGGGTGTTTGTACTAAACTACAAAATTGCAGAATAAAATACAACTTTTACACTATCTAACAAAGAGCCTAAATCCTAAAGAATAAACAAAAATTCTAATCCTAGTCTTCGCCACTTTCTTCTCTGTTAAACATGGTATTTATAGGAAAAAACCAGAGGGGCGAGGCTGTGAGAAGATTAGGGGAGCAAACGCTCCCCAATAGGCTTCAACAAGCCGTAGAAATGCGGCGGCTAGGGCTGCGTTTCCGCGGCCCTAGTGTGGCCAGATGGCCGCACCCAAGTGGGGAACTCCCCTCTTTGGTGATTCGCCTATACTTCTACTGGTTTTTCTCGTTCTGCTCCAGGATTTGACGAAATAGCCTTTGATTATTGACTTCAACCGCTTGATTTGGGAGGATTCTTTCAACCAGTTTCAACCTCTCTGATATGCCAAGATTTGCCCTGATTCATTAATTTCGAATTATTCTGAATTAAATCAGAATTAGATAGGCTTTTGGGCTTGTTTCTCCTTCCTTTCTTTTAGCAATTGGGCCTACATTTAACAAAGAAGAAGAAAACTTATTAATAGCTAAAAAGTATGGTAAGGTGACAATGCATATGCAATATATGTGATTGATCACACCCCCACACTTATCTTTTGCTCGCCTCGAGCAAAACATCAGACTAATTTTAATCAATTATTAGACCACTTTCGCAGGTCACTCGTTGCACTGAGCATGTGCAACAAGCCATTAAACCTCTAGGTTACCCCTAGAGGATTGAGTTTGTCTCGTGAGAGTTTTCAGTAGATTGCACTACAAAATCCATAAAAAATGTTAGTATTTTCGAAAAGCATTTGAAATGAAAGGAGAAAATATTTGAAGTATATTTGTAAGGTTTTAAGTAATCTATAAGTTATAGGAATATCAAATTTTTCATTCTGAAACTCAGTCTCTATTCAAAAACATGTCATCAATCAAAGTAAGGAGTCAAATTGTACTTCTCATCTAGTCTATTAATTTACCCTAAGTCGTATGCACCATCGTAATTGGGAAGTTTGACTAAAGGTTCTTTAACATTAACTCCTATGCCTTATTTGTATTTATTTTTGGTGGAATTTATTCCTCAATTTCATTAGGCTTTCTAATCTGCCCATGTAACGAGCCTTTAGTCAGTGACATCCAAACCGGACAGTTTTAGGGCACCAGGTGAGAAAACACCCCTAAGGACTTAAATACTCGAGCAGACAAGGCCACCGAAACCAAGTTTTTATTTATAAAATGTATCCCTTTTAGGCGTGAATACTTATGCTTCATGAGGCACAAATACCAAGCTTAATCAGAGGATTTATATATATATATTTTTCAAACTTATCTAATTATCTTTTCCATAAATACCAAGGCTTACTTAGGCCAAAGCACCTAGCTAATCAATAATTAGATTTTTTTTTTTTATACATATATACTTTTTTTATAAGACATAAGAGTCTTTCTTTTTAAACCCTAAGTGTGTAAGTGTATTTAGTGTGCATATTTCATCAAGGTAAATATTAAGACTAAATACTTTCAAAATTTATTCCTAACATAAAAATCAAACAAGTCATCTTATTTTGACCAAGTGTAAGAAATTCTAATTATAATTTTTTATTCCTTAAAATTGACTAATTTCTTACAAAAATATATCAAAAATTGTTCTTACCTTTCAACAAGTTATATATATATATATATACAAAAATTTTATTTATTTTTTAAACTATTTTTTTTAGAGTTATATTAGTCATGTTAGAACCCTCCCCCACACTTATCTCATGCATTGTCCCCAAATATGAAAGAAATGTATGGATGCATGAAATAAAATGGAAAAGAGGAAAGTTACCGATACACTGGGTCAACAAGACCCATAGCCGTTTGTTTACCGACACCGATTCAAGAAAGGTTTAAGGCGTTGACCATTTACCTTAAAGCATTTCCATTCTTGGGGTCACTGATCTCTACTGCACTTTGTGGAAACATGGTTTTTACAACGAATGGCCCAG
The DNA here is from genome assembly GCA_038442645.1 of Agave tequilana. Classification (NCBI taxonomy): domain Eukaryota; kingdom Viridiplantae; phylum Streptophyta; class Magnoliopsida; order Asparagales; family Asparagaceae; genus Agave; species Agave tequilana. The sequence continues at coordinate 1,093 of JAVJIF010017741.1, read as the reverse complement.
TCCATCTTGATTTTAATTTTCTGAAAAAAGATGAAGTTTAGAATATATAGTAAGACTTTTTGTCCAAGGACAAAGGTTTTTTCTTATGAGTGTTTATCATAAAAAATCTTAACTCTATCTTTAGTGATCCTAGCATTTTCATAGTCTTAACTCCTCTAATTCAGAAATTTGTAACTTTCAAAAGTCACGGCCTTAGTCAAGTCGAAATTTAACTGCTTGATTGCCCATAAGCCCGGTGCTCTAACTCAACGGGCATGTGACAAGCTTTACCATAGACTAACCTATAAGAGACATCCCTAGAATCGTCTTGAAAGCGGTCCTGTAAGCCCATAGGGTATTTACAAGTTTGATAGACCAATCTTTCCTGTTTTGGTTCACAGTTTTCTCCAAGATAAGCTTGACTTGTCTATTGGAAACCTCAAACCTGCCCACTGGTTTGAGGATGATAAGGGTGGACAACTTGTGAGTATGGAATACTTTTTGCATAAGAGCTTCAAAGGATCTATTGCAAAAGTGAGTGTCATTATCACAGATGATAGCACGAGGGGTTCCGAAGCGTGATAAAATGTTCTCTTTCAAAAACATTATGATAACTTTGTTATCATTAGTTTTATAAGGAATGGCTTCTACCCACTGGACACATAATCCACAACAACCAATATGTATTGGTTTCCAAATGAATTAGAAAATGGACTCATAAAGTCGATGCCCCAAACATCAAGAGTTCTATTTCTAGAATTGGGTTGAGGGGCATATATTTCGTTTGAGACCCTTCCTACCATTTGGCATCTAGGGCACGTCTTGCAAATTCATAAGCATCCTTGAACAAAGTGGGCCAATACAACCGCTCTGTAGCAGTTTTCAGCGATTTTGCGGGGATCAAAGTATCCACCACATGCAAGTTCGTGACAAATGATAGAACACTCTTAACCTCCTCATCGGGAATGCATCTCCTAATAAGTTGATCAGAACAGTACTTAAAAAGATACGGTTCCTCCCAAAAGAAATAGCGGACTTGGGATAAGAACAGCTATATACGTTTTTGGACCCATGAGATAGAGTTTGGTTTGTGACTAAGTAATTAACTATATCA